>JABFEP010002189.1:0-10504 GCA_013618265.1 Fusarium albidum
CCTCCCCTCTCCCCGTCCCGCACGCTTCTGCGGCGGCGACTCCCTCGCATCACCTACTATGGATCCCATCGACTTTGATCTCAACGATGCGCTCAAGCATTACATGTCGGACCCGGCGGCCATCATGACGCCAGAGGCCGACAGCGCCCTCTTCGACTGCGAGAATGACCCCCAGGCCCTCACCAACCCCGTGGTCAACTCGGTGCTGAACCCCATCGTCGACGCCGTCGCCGACAACCCCGACGCCATCATGCGCGCCTCCCACATGGACTCGCTGCAGTTCCTCCTCAAGTTAGCCCCCACTTCCCTTGACCCCTCCTCCTCTGCTACAGACGCTCCGGCCTCGTTGGGACGCGATTCTGAGCTAGTTGAAACTCCCAGATACTCGGCACACCTCCCCACCCACGCCCTCAGCAAGATCTTCGACCTCGTCATGAGCGGCCTGGGCGCCGAGGCCGACTCGGTAAACAACGACATCGACTCCCCCGACGAGCAGGACTCGGTACCCCACCACAAGAAGCTGCTCGAGATCTATGGCTTCCTCCTGCAGTGGACCATCGCCGCCGTCGAGGCCAAGGCCGCCGAGAGGTCGTCGGCGGCGCCCGTCGCCAGGGGCCGCGGGAAGCCCAAGAAGGGCGCGGCCAAGGACAAGGATGCCGCGTGGGACTCGGCCACGCAGCTCCAGGCGGCCCTTGATGTCATGTGCAAGGTCCTGAGGCTTAAGCTGTCCAAGATCTTCCTCACCACCGGCGAGAGGGACACGTTTATCGGGCTCTTGACACGCCCCGTCTATATGGTACTGGAGAGCGAGCAGCGGGTAAAGGCGACAACCATCCGGATGCATTGCTTCAAGGTGCTGTGCATTGCGGTCAAGCACCACGGCCACGGATATGGTGTGTAGCTGCGTTCAACCCCAGGGCTATGGGAGACTGACAAGAGCCAGCGGCGCAAATCAACATCATTCAGAACCTGACCTATTTTGAGCATCTGTCGGAGCCCATGGCTGAGTTTCTGCATATCCTCGCCGAGACCTACGACTATTCCCAGCTGGCCGACGAGGTCCTGCGCGAAATCAGCAACAAGGAGTTCAACTCCAACGACACAAGAGGACCCAAGTCCGTGTCTTCCTTCATCGCGAAGCTGTCCGAGCTGGCACCGCGCCTGGTGATCAAGCAGATGACGATGCTAGCCAAGCAACTGGATAGCGAGGTGAGAATAGCGGCCTTCCTTTTTGATTTCCCATACCAACAGCGATAGTCATACACCCTCCGATGCGCCCTTATCGAGGTCTGCGGAAACATGGTTGCGTATCTCAGCAAGCAGGACGAACGCAGCGAGAACCACAAGTCACAGCTCAACGCCTTTTTCGACGTTCTCGAGGAGCGATTTCTCGACATCAACCCATACAGCCGATGCAGGACCCTCCAAGTCTACATGCGACTTTGCGAGCTTGACCAAAAGTTCCCCAAGCGACGCCAGAAGGCGGCCGAGCTGGCCTGCCGAAGTCTTGAGGACAAGAGCAGCAACGTGAGGCGGAATGCCATCAAGCTACTTGGTACACTGATCAAGACCCATCCCTTCACTGTCATGCACGGTGCGCAGCTGTCGAGAAAGGAATGGCAGGCTCGCCTGGACAAGGTCGAAGAGGAGTTGAACGCGCTGAAGCCGCCGCCTGGAATGCCCGGCTTCGGCGGCGATCAGGCAAACACAACCGTCGACAACGCCCTCTTGGACGACGCGACACAACTTGGTTCGCCCGAGAAGCCGAGGCAGATGACAGAAGAGGAGAAGGCGGCTGCCATCCAGAAAGCACAGGAAGAGGCTGCCACGAGCGAGGCCATCGAGAAGCTCACCCTCACCAGGCGGTACTACAACGAGGCGCTCAAGTTCATCGACGTGATCCATGATGCCACCGGCACGATTTGCCAGCTTCTGGGATCCAGGAACAAGAGCGAGATCATCGAGGCCATTGACTTCTTCGAGATTGGCGACGCCTACAACATCGAGCAGAACAAGGTCGGCATCCGGCGCATGCTTCGGTTGATCTGGACCAAGGGCAACAGCGATGAGGGCAAGGGAGTCCAGACGCACTTGATCGACTGCTACAGGAGACTCTTCTTTGAAGCCCCTGACTCGTTCAGCCCCAACGATGCGGCCAACTACATCGCGCGCAACATGATCAGTCTCACCTTTGGCGCAACGCCTGCTGAGCTCACGTCTCTCGAGCAGCTGCTCGCCACGATGATGAAGGGCGGCATGATCCCCGAGGTTGTCATCAACAAGCTCTGGCAGGTTTACGGTGTCCAGAAGCGGGACATCTCGCGGACCCAGCGACGAGGTGCAATCATTGTCTTGGGTATGCTGGCGATCGCGAACCCCGAGATCGTTGTCGGCGAGATGGAAACGATGCTTCGGACCGGCCTGGGCGGGCATGGGCACAGCGACCTTCAGCTGGCCAAGTTTACTTGCATTGCTCTCAGGAGGATCAACCCGACCGGACGACAGGCAAAGGACTCGCCGGTCAAGTTTTCGCGCTTACCCAATGATCATGCCGTGTCTGTTCGGCTGGCTGCCATCACTGAAGTCGCATCCGACAGCAAGGAATGGTACGGTGTGGCGGAGCAGGCCATCAATGCCATCTACGCCGTGTCCAAGCACCCCGACACCCTCTGCTCGGACATTATCCGCCGCAAGACTCGACACGTCTTTGGTCAGCCACGACCTGGCTCACGGCCTGGCTCACGGCCTGGGTCGCGAGACGACACAAAGGCTTCACCGACGGCCGATCAGACCATCGCTCAGGGCGAGAAGCCCAAGAAGCGAGATAGCGCAATTGCCTTGTCGCAGCTTCTCTTCATCGTCGGCCATGTCGCCATCAAACAGATTGTCCATCTTGAGATGTGCGAGCTCGACTTCAAGCGCAGAAAACAGGAAAAGGAGAAGCTTGCGCCAGCCAAGACGGACAAGGACAAGGAGGACGCGGACGAGCTGGATCTCATCGGAGGCACGACAGAGGACGACTTTACAGAAGCCATGGCCCATATCCGGGAACGCGAGCTCCTGTACGGGCCCAACTCGTTGCTGGCGGTGTTTGGTCCTCTTGTCTCTGAGATCTGCGCCAACAACACGACATATGCCGACAAGGGCCTCCAGGCGGCAGCGACGCTGTGTCTCGCAAAGCTCATGTGCGTGTCTGCCGAGTACTGCGAAGCCAACCTGCCGCTGCTCATCACCATCATGGAGCGCTCGCCCGACGCCACGGTGAGGTCAAACGCCGTCATCGCCCTGGGAGATATGGCCGTCTGCTTCAACCACCTGATTGACGAAAACACCGACTTTTTGTACCGACGACTGGCCGACGACGACGCGTCCGTCAAGCGGACATGCCTCATGACGCTGACGTTCCTGATCCTGGCCGGACAGGTCAAGGTCAAGGGCCAGCTCGGCGAGATGGCCAAGTGCCTGGAGGATGAAGACCGCAGGATAGCGGACCTGGCCAGGATGTTCTTCACGGAGCTGAGCACCAAGGACAACGCCGTGTACAACCACTTTGTGGACATGTTCAGCCTGCTCAGCGCGGGAGGCCACATGGAGGAGGAGAGCTTCCGCCGCGTGGTGCGGTTCCTGCTTGGCTTTGTCGAGAAGGTGAGTCCCCCTGGAGTTGACATGGTTTGCATGGAGGCAGCAAAGACTAACTCGTCATTCAGGATAAACATGCGAGACAGCTGGCGGAGAAGCTTGCCGCACGACTCAACCGGTGCGAGACGGAGCGGCAGTGGAACGACGTCGCCTTTGCCCTGGGCATCCTGCAGCACAAGAACGAGGAGATTACAAAGCTGGTGTCGGCGGGGTACAAGATGGTGCAATCGTCGGCTTGAGGTGTCATGTCTGTATATGTTGGAGCTGGAAAGCGGGAGTCTGGATGGGCTTGAGACGACTATGAATGACGTGGAATGGGATGTAATGATGATTTAGACGGATGCATGTTTGCCTTGCTGCGATGTCGATACCAGTTTCTTTCATACTTTGGTGTTTTGTGTATCTGTCCACTTTTATCCTAAATGGTAGTAGTGGCTGGCAGCGCCCGTTGTCATGTTGATCGATGAGGTTGTCGGACCCTTGGCAATAGATAGCCTCCAGCCTGGCACAGGGATTCCAGGGAGGCAAGTCGAAGAAGAGATGCCTCCTGAGCATGAATTTGCCTGAGAGATGAATCTCTAAAACAGCAAACTGCTACTATATCATAGGCATAGGTGGCTTACCCGTCTCAAGGAGAAGTTTTTGTTCTCATCTTTTGATACACAAGTTGGTGTCGTGGGGTTGCACTCAATTGAACGGCCAGTACACGGGACTTGCACACAAACAATGCAGCACATGCAATCAATCAGAAGCCACAGAGAGGATCAATGAGGGCCCGAGAACCCAAGCCATCATCAATATACTCGACGGTGACGCGCCGTGGTGTGTTCACTCGAGAGTCTAGGGTAAGCACCAAAAAATCCCAATGGTATGATGCGCCGCCACAGGCCACTCTTGCGTCGGGGAAACGCCATCGTGACCGCCCCACGAACCGTGTCCAAGTGACGACTCGGCCTCGGCCACGGCCCTCCGCTAACGGAAGAGCAAGGGAATTTGTATCAAGGAGATTACTCGAATGTGAGGAATAGTCGGCTGGAAAAAGAAGACGAGGCGCCGAATAGACTTTCTTTGTTCTGTGGAAGAGCCAAACGTCCGAGCCTCACTTTTAGTTGCTCAGAGCTGAATTAGTGAATGATGTGACCGAGCTCACCGGGCGCCGGGGTAGCTGGAGGAGGAGGGGAAAGCCAAGCTTGCTGATTGAGGGTTGACGCACCCCCCCAAAAGTACAAAAAGGGCGGGCCCTCCCACCTGCTTTCGCGGCAGTTGCGACCGATCATAGGACGACCAATCTGATCCTAGTGTACTTTGCTGGTAGGTACCTTCCTCGAGCTGTTGGCATATATAATATCTACTAATCAGCTTGGCTGCTGACGTTCTTGTGTAGAAACCCGCTCCTTCCGATCACTATATCTAGGAAGGTTGTATATACAACTATTTTACCCGTCATACCTACCACCTACACCTATCAGCCTACCGCCTACTCCTGTGACGACACCCCACCAGATTCTGTCGCATCCTGCGTCGCATTGATCACTTTTTTCCCGCTCTGATAGGAAATTGGTGTTTGGGCGCGTTTCACTGTTCTGTTTCTTTCTTTCCCGTTGAGCATCAATCAATTAGGAAAAGGAGTACAGTACTGTAGAAGCAAGCGAAACACCGTCTCGTTCTAGCATCCATTTCCTTTGGATCCAAGCAACCCTTTTCTTGGTTCCCGTCCCAAGAAGCTCGGACCACCGATCGCGATCGCCAATCCCGGAGCTCAAGGCTGCGCCACAGTCACACGTCGGATCTACCTTTCAGCGCCCTCCGGATACTGGGGCAGTGGAGTTCAGTCCCCACGTGACGCTTTTTCCTTCCCCTCTGCTGCAGAGGGCCCAAGCCGTTTACGGCAGTACAGCGCGACCCAAGTCCCTGTGAGAGACCGCTGTGAGCTCTGCAGTGCCAAAGTGCGTCACTCTCGCAACTGGGAAAGCTGTCCCCCGACTTCTGAAGCGATCAAAAGGACATTATCCGCCACCAACGACGGGACGCAATCAATTCGGTCCACGAGGGTCTATTTTCTCTGTGCGTGGGATCACAGAAACAGTCGATTGATACTTTTCTTGGGCGACGACCTTACGCGAGCTCTTTTGCTTGCGATTAGAGCTCGACCAGTTGCTGATAGCGACTTTGATCGCATCGCATCGTCGCGCGTCGTCATCTTGGTGAGGCCATGGGCTTGGCTGGAGTGCCTGCGACGAGAAGGATTAAGAAAAGGGGAGCTCTCTAGGTATGTTGTCTGACCTTTTTTGCTTGTCGGCGGTAGAAAGAAATGTTTATACAGCCGACCCTGCCCACAACGTGAACTGACCGATGCAACCCGGCAGAGCCAAACCCGTTACTGTCACATTCAAGAGAGCCCCTTTGCAACAACATAACGACCGACACGGACCGCAGCCGAACATGTTCGACAAAGTCGTCCCCCTGGGCTCGCGCCTACACTACCCCATCACCATCACCAAGCTCCTCAAGTCGCCCGGCGATTCGATCAAGAAGCAGGAGAGCATCTTTGAATACAGGTTCTCGTGGAGGCGACAGGTCAACGAGGACACCTGGGTCGACGAGACCACATACACCGAATACGACAGCCCCGCCGAGGGCATCCTCAAACAATGGCGCATCCGGGAGGGCGTCTCGATCTCGGCTGACGCGCCCTGCATGATGGTCGAGGAGGCGTGCGGCCACGAGGTCCAGATGAAGGGCCTCTGCAGCTTGTGCGGCGCCGACATGACCGAGACCAACTGGGCGGCCGAGACGCGCGATACCGACCGCGCCATGATCAACATGACGCACGACCAGACGGACCTGCTCGTCAGCAAGAGCGTTGCCATGAGGGCCGAGCACGAGTCCCAGAAGCGTCTCCTGCGGCAGCGCAAGCTGAGCCTCGTCGTCGATCTCGACCAGACCATCATCCACGCCTGCATCGAGCCCACCATCGGCGAGTGGCAGCGGGACCCGTCGAACCCCAACCACAAGGCCGTCAAGGACGTCAAGAGCTTCCAGCTCAAGGACGACGGCCCCCGCGGCCTCGCGAGCGGGTGCACCTACTACATCAAGCTGCGGCCGGGACTGGCCGAGTTCCTCGACGAGGTGTCCAACATGTACGAGCTACACGTGTACACGATGGGCACGCGCGCCTACGCCGAGAACATCGCCCATATCATCGACCCCGATGAGAAGCTGTTTGGCAACCGCATCATCAGCCGCGACGAGAACGGAAGCATCACGTCCAAGAGCCTGCAGCGCCTCTTCCCTGTCAGCACAGACATGGTGGTCATCATCGATGACCGGGCCGACGTGTGGCCGCTGAACCGACCCAACCTGATCAAGGTGGTGCCCTACGACTTCTTCAAGGGCATTGGCGACATCAACTCGAGCTTCCTGCCCAAGCGGCAAGACGTGCTGCCGGTGCTGAAGCAGAAGCCGGTGGACGGAAAGGAAAAGCTGGCCCCCAAGGCATCGCCTCTGGATGAGCTGGTGAGGATGAGCGGCGGGGATGATGCGGCCAGCCTCAAGACCCAGACCGAGGAGCAGGAGAAGACGTTGGAGAAGCAGCTCAAGGACCGACCGCTGCTGCACATGCAGGAGGAGCTGGACAAGGAGGACGAGCAGCAAGAGGCCGAGAATGGGGACTCGTCGCACAGCCATCACCGGAACCTCCTTGTTGACGATGACGAGGAGCTCATCGCTCTCCAGGACCACCTCACTGACCTGCATACCTCCTTCTACGAGACATATGACCGGAGACGAGCGGAGCGGAGACAGTCGGAGGGGACACACCCGCCTGCCCATAGCAGGACGAAACGGAGAGCGTCTGTGGACGACGGGGTCGACTTGTCCATGGTACCCGATGCCGGCGACATCCTCGACGAGCTCAAGTCCAACGTGCTCTCTGGGCTTGTGATTGTGCTGTCGGGCCTTGTCCCCCTGGGCGTCAAGGTGGAGGAGTCGGAGATTGGGATGCAGGCGCAGAGCTATGGCGCACAGGTTCTCGACACGATATCGAAGCGAGTGACACACCTCGTGGTGGCATCTTCGCGGCCGCGGACGAAGAAGGTGCAGCAGGCGGCCAAGATCGCGAGCATCAAGATTGTCAACCAGAACTGGCTCACCGACTGCCTCAGCCAATGGCGGCGGTTAGACGAGTTGCCTTACTATCTCGAGATCCTCGACGCCGACCGGGAGAGGCGAGAAGACACGACCGAGGTGGCGTCGGAGGTGGAGGAGGCGGAGGAGCAGATGGGCCAGGAGCTCAAGGACTTTGACTGGGGCGAGGCGGAGGATGAGCTGGCCGAGTTTATGGACGAGGACGACGAGGACGGCGAGAGTGGGACGGACACGGAGACCAACGACACGGACAGCGTTGCGAGGCAGGGCGTCAAGCGGAAAGGCCTGGCGGATGCAGACGAGTCCGACAACGACGGGACCTCGAGCATAGGCGAGAGCGTCCTTGCTAAGAAGCAGCGCGTCGCACGGAGTCGAGGTGCCTCGGCGCTGCGGTCAATACACACGCCCAACGGCGGCGGCGCAGACGAGGAGGACGTGCGCCTGCCGACGCCGACGGGCAACGAGGGCACGGCAGACAAGAACGGGACGAGGGTGGTGGTGGTCAACAACGGGGCCGAGGAGTCGGACTTTGACGAGGACGAGCTGGAGCGGGAGCTGCTGGCGGAGCTGGAGGCAACTGGGGATTGACGTGTGTGGTGAAGTACAAAGAGGCGATTTAGATGTACATGTGGGGCGAGGGAGTTTATCTTTGTGTATCGACTGTTTAGTATACCCAGGCTGGGCAATGAGTCCATTGACATGACATCGGTCCTTGCAGTGATGAATGGGATAAGGATTTATCGCAGAGGGGACGGATCCGGATGATGGACAAGACCTTGAACCCAGACAGATACTCTCGGAATTGCCATGCTTTCTACGACTGGTCAAGGGACGGTGGTTCAGGTGGTCAACAGACAGTGGTTCAAGCTGTTTGATTCCTTCAATTCCGGTTCGATACAATATATACAGGCCCCCCCATCCGCTCACTTTGAAGGAGGCGGAGTAACAGCAAAAGTCGGCCGCACGAATCTATAGTCGTCAGTATACCGTCCCTCTCTTGACTGTTTGTCCAGGGACACCCACCGGTCGCTGTTGTATACCTTTGCATTGTCCCCCAGCAGCTCCTTCTCGCGCTGCTGGTCGGCCAGGTACCGCCGGACCTGGTCGCGGTCCTCCTCGGCCTGGAGGAGGGGGATGAGGTTGATGCGGGCCCACATCTTTTCGCGGGCGAGTTCACTGGGGGGGTTAGCTGTGTGTAGATGTAGAGGTATTGGTGGAGGACGCACTTGGCCTCTCGCATGCCGTGGACGAGCTTGTACCAACCGTAGCCCATGATGGCGCCCATGCCGAGGAGCATGATGCCGGGGCGGAAGCCCTTGGCGGGGAGGTTTCGCTGGGGGAGTTAGCTGTGTCTTGCCTAGTGGTCATGGTGGTCCATCTCGTGGTGGCTATCTCTTGGTCGTGGATTCTGTATTGGCACTCCCTCGTAGTTGCTCTTGCACCAGTCCCAATTCCAATACAACACCAACAAGACACCAATTCAATTCCAACGCTACACAGCACACACCTTGTACTGGACGGGCTCGTACCCGCCCCGAGGGGGCATATCCTGAGGCATGGTCGGCACGGCGCTCGCTCTCGCTCGGGGAGTCTCGGGTGTCAATTGAGTCGCTCGGGGTCGGTCTCGGCGGCGGGTGAGTTTCCTCGTCTTAAGGGAGGGCGGCAATGGCGGGTTCGATTGAGGGCTTTCGAGGGTCGTGAGGTGATTGTTCTGGGGGGTGATGGAATTGAGGATTGGGGGATTGAGGATTACGTAAGGCAGCTGCCGGCGTAAAGCCGCTAACTGTACCTGGCACGTGCGAGAAACATGATTACATAAGTGGGGTGGCCAGTAGATTTACATGGATTACGGATACAAAGGTGAGGGCATCACCAGTTTTGTCAGTGAGGGGACTTATTCAGGACATGAGGTACTTGGAAGTGAGAATGGTTCAGCCGGAAATGGAAACTTGGATATTGGAATCATTTGGAGCATGAACAGTATGGAAGTCGATCAGCGAGTGCTGCCTGTGGACTGCCTATTGCTCCAGGTCCAGGATCAAGATGAGCAATTTACATCGTGGAAGCAATCTGCCTTTGACGGGACGAATTGGCACTTGAAGCTCCAACACCCGGGAAGCCGAAGGCAAACCTTCAGAGCAGTCCATAATCATCAATATGATATCTTCGCATCTCCTTACCACCGACATCACCACAGCATCTCACTAGCATGCAGACATTCACAGCACACCTGTTTCGACAGATACAGGAACGGCCCTCTGCCGAGGAGGTTCCTCAACTGCGACGCGGTGCTGCCGATGACGGCGAGGGACTATAAGGAGCTGCATGAGAGGCGATGGACCGGGACATTGCGGGTTTCGATTCAGAGGTGCTGAAATGGACGGGGTGTGGCCCTGGAGAGGGGAGTCTCGAGGTTTGAACTCGAGGGAGGTGGAAGATGGGAGCATGGAGCCGAGCCAGAGGTCCAAGACACTCATGTCGCTTTGGCCAAGATGTGCAGCATGTTGATTCCGAGTGACTGCAGTGATTCCGGGCGAATAGCAGGACGGACGGCATTCAGGCTAATCTCTGGCAACGGTTCCGCACGCCGTAAATGGCTTAGAGCGGACAGCTTCCCATCGAACCACCAACATGAGAGACAGGATCGCAAACCCTGCCAAAGATGGGCTCCTAAATCACGAGGCAGTGGTTTTGACAGTTGACAGAGTGGGGGGGGGGG
>JABFEP010002191.1:0-12785 GCA_013618265.1 Fusarium albidum
CCTCATCGCCCAGCTCCTGACGGTGCCCACGCAGGCCGAGCGGGTCAAGCTCCTCGACCAGCCGGGCGACTACGTGTTCGACTTCAAGGCCGCCACCATGATGACGGGCATGAGCGAGTCGCGCGGCGAGGGCGGTGTTTCCGTGTCTGCCACGTCGCACACCATGCCCGCGCTTATCGGAAACGGCGCCTCCATGACGGTGGCCTTCCTCGGCCCGTGCGGCATGAACACGGCGCACGTGCACAACCGCGCCACGGAGCTCAACATCATCGTCAAGGGCCGCCTCGTGACAAACTTCATCATCGAGAACGGCGCGCGCCTCATCCAGAACACCATGGACACGTTCCAGATGTCCGTGTTCCCCCAGGGCGCCATCCACCAGGAGTTCAACCCGGACTGCACCGACGCCGTCTTCGTCGCGTCCTTCAACGACCCCGACCCCGGCGTCAACCAGATCGCCCAGAACTTCTTCGGCCTCAACGCAGACGTCGTCCAGGCCACCCTCGGGGGCGCCCAGACCTTTGACGGCAAGGACATTGAGACCTTCCGCGAGATGATCCCCGCCAACATCGCCCTCGGCATCGACGCCTGCCTCGACAAGTGCGGCCTCCAGAGGAACAAGAAGAGGGACCTGGCCGACCTCGTGGCCAAGCGCTAAAGGATTCTACACTAATGAGGCGTTGGTTGGACACTTGGGATAGATTTTTATGGCGGATGACGGATGACTTTTGATCTTCATGTACATATTAACCCCTATACACTGCACTATACACCGTATATACTAGACACTGTATATACATAGCCTATACACTACACCGTATATACATACCATACACTGTTGGTTCTGGGATTTATGCATTTAGCGTTGATATCTGCTGCCTACGTTGACTGTCCATATCTACCAAGAAATCCTCAAGACTAGTCAACTCGACGTCTGCCAACAGCTGCGTTAGATCCCCTTTGAAGGATAGCGCGGCATTCCTGATTCCTGTAAGTCGATAAACAGCTTTGTATAGGAAATTTAAGCGGTGCTAGGTAGTTCCTCAATACTCCCGGGAAGAACTACTAGAGGACCTGAAGCAGTCAGCAAGAATATGAGCTGTCTTCCGGCTACTGTACCTTGTTGGGTTGGTTTAACTTTTCTAGATACCGGCGAACCTTTCGTTTGCAATCATACATCCGGGTGTCGTCGAGATCAGATCTGTAGTCGTCAGTGAGAGAGCTTTGGTATTAGGTTTGGTAAAACATGGCCCATTTACTTGGGGCGATCTCTTCACGCCGACCTCGATGCATGCGTCGACAAGGTTGATCTGCAACGCTTCCTAGATCTAGGTGCGCTATGACGAAGGAGAGGACAGTATGCGCATCCTCCAATGCTTTGATAAGCTGCTGCTTGTCTAGATAGTCGACCTTGGTCTGGTCCAAGCTAGGAAGGATATCATGGGGACATCCTCAGAAATGTTAAATGGAACGATACAAAGACGCATAGTACCTCTCGAGAAAGAACAGCAACGTCATGGTGGCCTTGTGCGAGAACGGCCTTGATGATCTCACGAGAGACCTGAGGGCTGATATATCAGTGTCTGTTAAGGGTTGCAGCCTTGGAACTTGCCTCGGAAGCCAGCGACGACGAGCTTGACTATATTGAACTCTTCTTACTGTGCCAAGTGTATGAGGCTGATAAAGAGCGACTGTCTTTATATAGTAGTTGACAAGTGGTTGTAAGGTGGAATAGCACTAAGGACGGCTTGGCTTTGATTATAATATACAACGTTAATAGGGAGACAGCATCTATTACAGACATCCTCCAACGCTCTTCTCTAAGCTCCCCCAACGCCTTCAACTCTATCATCCCTCCTCAACCACCAATAGCAGTATGGCCGGACTGAACCATCCGTCGATTCGGGAAAGCGAAGGGATATGTATCTCGAAGCTCTCGATACTGGAAGGCGCCTGGTAGCACTCAGCCGCGCATCCTCCCATCGAAACGAGCTACACGGTGGAATGGAAAGAGTTCAGAGCCGCCAAAATCAAACGGGGACTCGAAACAGCATGGAGAGTGGCCCAAGCCGAAAGCTCGGTACCAATAGACTGCCATGGACTCATAGTGCCAAGTATTCAGCCAGCGAAACGATTCGATTCCACGCGCAAAGAGCCTGTCACCTTGACCAAGCCTGACGCCGAGTATCAGTGGTCTTTGGTTCAGCGCCCAGCGTACCTCGTCGATCAGGTATAAGGCAAGAGGTTTAATTCCTAATCCTCATAGCTAATCCCTAGCTAGAATCAGCCAGGATTGTGATAGGTCTAGGATTAGAGTTAGCTGGGATATATCCTAACAACAATAAGTAGTTATTCTTAATTTAGTCTAAACTGGACTAAGACTACAGCACTGAACTATCCGTCGATTCGGGGAAGCACGATATCTCGAAGCCCTCGATGTGAAAATGATTCAAGCTGACCGTGGAAGGGCTCAGCCGGCGAGGCCTCACTTCATGGAGTTTAATAGAGTCGACAAGCACAATAACTACTCATGCGGTTACGCCTTCCATAGCAGGCTACCTCCACGACAACTCCTCAAGTCCAACAGTGGGCTGACCCGGGACTCAGCTGGTCTTACACGCGTCTTGCTGACTTTCCCGAACGGGACGCATTTCGCGCTCGACGGCCCCACGGAGGCGCAGCCCGCCCGTACCCGTAACCCGACAAAGTCCCAACCAGACGGTGGCGCCGTCCCCGAGGCTGCATAGGGCTACAAGATTTGACGTGCGTGGGTCCCCGACCATTGAGCTGTTGACTCGACATGCGGGGATGACATCGGAGATGCGCAGAGGGCTTGCTTGGAGGTGGTACAGCCCTATGAATAGAAGTAAGCAGCTGCAAGAAGCTGTCGACCAAAGTTCCTCTGGAGATGTATAAAATGAATAGGGAACCAAATAAACCATTCAACTCATCACCTTCGACATCTTTACTCTCCTCCTCGAGACGTGGACACCTCATCCAGCACCTTTACCACCATGAAGTCGCATCACCTCGTTCTCGCCGCTCTGGTCTCCTTCACCGAGGCCAGATCCCTCCCCGAATACATCAACCACTCCCTCAACTCGTCCTCGGGCCTGGACTGGAAGACGTGTGACTTTGACTTCCCAAAGTCGCTCAAGGACCAGATCACCTACCCAGCCGACTGCGCCACTCTCACTGTCCCCCTGGACTATACCAGCCTGAGCACCGGCAGGACGATCGACCTGCAGCTGTTCAGAGCCAAGGCGACCAAGAAGCCCGTCAAGGGCAGTGTTCTGTTCAACCCCGGCGGCCCGGGAGAGTCTGGGGTGGAGAGCGTGATTGGCTTCGGGTCCAAGTTGGTCGAGTAAGTTGACACGGACAGACTATGATGCTAGTTGCTGAATGCAGAACCACAGTTTGATCGGTGGTCATTACAACATCATCGGGTTCGATCCACGGTAAGTTGCTGAGATTCCATGTGTAATTACAGTCTAACGCCTGACCAGCGGCACGGGTCGAACCATCCCTTTCAAGTGCGACGCTGAGGAACAGAACAACTCGACTGATGCCAAGAGAGACCTACCCGGTCGAGGCGACAACTCGTTCCCGCCAGGAAATCCATGGCCCCATATCATGAACGAAGGGTGGGAGGATGCAAACACCTACGCCGACAACTGCTTCAAGAAGAACCAGGAATACGGCCCGTACATTGGCACTGCCTCCGTGGCCCGCGACATGATCTCCATCGTTGATGCCCTCAAGGAGGATGGCAAACTGCGATACTGGGGCGTGTCGTATGGCACTGCTCTGGGGCAGATATTCGCCACCATGTTCCCTGACCGTGTCGGCCGCATGCTGCTCGACTCGAACCTGTTCGCCGACGACTACCTCACCGTGTCCTCGAGCATCAGCTTCTGGGACTCGGAGAACGCCTTTGACAAGTTCCTGGACGAGTGCGTCGAGGCCGGCCCCAGCCTCTGCAAGCTGGCCAACTACTCCGGTCCAAGCACAGAGGCCGAGGACATCAAGACGGCTGTAAAGGTTCTCTTTGACAAGCTCCTCAACAGTCCTGATCTCCCGGATGGTCTCGAGACCAAGTATTTCCCCCAGGGAGGCGCCGACGTCGAACGGACGCTCAAGAGCGTCATCCTCCAGCAGCTCTACAGCCCCTCCAAGTATGCAAAGCTGATCAATGTTGTATCCAACGCCCTCGAGGGAAACTGGGAAGAGGTTCTGGCTCCCTCTGATGATGCAGCAGCAGCAGCCTCTTCTGGCTCTGACGAAGAAGAAGAGGAGCCCTGGAACCAAGGAAAGGAGCATGCTCTCAAGGGCATCACGTGCGCGGACTCGTCATTCCGCGTCGAGACCCCAGAGGATTTATACTCGCTCACGCAGCTGACCATGGCATACGGGTCATTCTCCGAGGCTGATCTGCCGATCTACTGTGCCCGGTGGCGCTTCGACGCCGTCGAAAAGGTAAACACGAATGACATGCGGAGCGTCAAGACGAGCTTCCCCATCCTGTTTGTCAACGGGCCATACGACCCCGTCACGCCGCTTGCCGGTGCCTGGGCGGCCTCTGTCCGGTTCCGCGAGAGCCGAGTCCTGGTCCACGAGGGAGTCGGAGTAAGTGCATCTGCCGCAGTGAAGATCTCACATACTGATCCTTGCTTCTAGCATTCCTTCCTGCAGCACACTTCCAACTGCACCAACGAGGCGGTGAGCAGGTACTTTAACGACGGGGAGATGCCAGAGGTAGGGACAATCTGCAAGCCGAATCTGTCTGCTTTTGAGCATGCCGAGTCGAAGAAGGGTTGAGGCGGATACGAGGAGTCTTTAGGACGGGAGAAGGATATATTAGGTAGTGGTGGGGGGTGGTTGACTTGACTTCTTACACTCCTTTAATGCGGTTGTTTATAGAGTCCACTCCTTAATTATAGAGCATAGCGTAGATACTACTAGATTGTTAAAAATGCCAAGGTCATTAGACATATGTTAAAGTAACAATCTGTACTATGCTTCGAGATAGTCAACAGGCAATAGCCGTACATCAGGCTAGTTTTTAGACTAAACCAAGAACTATCTTGACACAAGACAAGATTGGCAGAGGCAATCAAGTACACCCTGTCATCATAACAGTCCCCTCAAGCCCTCAAGCCTGCATCCTACGCTGCCGCCTTCGCAAAACAAACAGCCAATGCGTCGCTTTTCCAATACCCGTCATGATATCTCCAAACCCGAGTGCCTCCAGTATGGCCCCCCCCGCCGACCTCTTTGGCTGGGCGGACCGTTTCCCGCCATCAGACCACATGGGCTCCATGTCGTTTTGGGTCTCCCCGACGCTGTCCAGCTCTTGGTATCCACCTACATACTCGGCTGTGCTCTCATTACCCACCAGTCTCTCGTTGCTGCGCACCTGCGTCTGTTGGTACGGCTGGTAGGGGAATGCATAGAGGTGGAAGATGGCGGCGAATGCCATCTCGATGCACAGGATGGCGTTGGGAATTCCAACGGCCCAGGACGGATATGATATATACTCTGTCGGCTGGGCAGGTCCGTCTGGTCTGGTGAGCTGGCTGAAGATGAACTGCAATTGGTCAATAGTGCTCTTGATCCAGGACAACTTTTAATCATACTGTTTGGAGGTAGAAGACCACGATGACGATCTTGATGGCTAGGAACTTTAACATGGGGCGATGCTCTGCTATTTGACGGTGGACTTCGTGGTAGAACTGCAAGAGGCACATCATTGCAGTGAATAATGAGAGCATCTCAACGATCATGACCTGGAAATCATCAGAAAACCATGTACACATTTTTGAATAATCTTACCCAGATTCTCGCATGTGAAGGGCTGTTGGACTCTCTGCAGTACACGTCTGCGGCCTCGGTGATGCATTTGACCAAGGCTCCCAGAAACTTGACAACGCAAAACTGCAGCACACCAACGCAGATTATCTAGAGTCGATCAATATATGCACGGAAACTCACTAACAGACAGAAACCCACATTGAACCACCTCACTCCATCCAGTGTCCTTCCCTTTCTATTGCCAAAGCAAAAGACCACAAGACGAATCGGGTATATCCACGCCTTTGGCTGCACCCCCGCAAAGTGCGTCTGCAGCGCATCCAGCTCCACGTGGAGAAGGTCGCAGAGGAGGAGAAAAAAGGCGGCGATGACAAGGGATTCGTAGAACTCGTAGATGGCGGCGATGTATACGTGCTGGCGGTAGAAGACGATGCTGAAGACGCAGGCGATCGAGTACACCGGCACCATGAGGAGGATGCGGATGACTCTGGATGGCTGTCAGCATAGGTCAAGCAATGTGAGAGTGTGGCCCTACTGTCTCTGCTGTGGGGGCTTGGTGTAGTTGCGTGCGTGCTTGTAGATCAGATAGGCCGAGACGAGACATGCCACGGCGCATGCACCGGCAGAGAGACCAATCAGGAGGCCATGAACCCTGATACCAGAGTCGAGTGCTTCTTCATCAACTAAACAGGCTGTCAGCCACCAGAACCAAGTCGCAGCCCGTTAGCACGTACTATCAACATCGAGTGGATGATGTTCGCATATCGCCATGATGTCGGACAGTTGAGGAGACAATGAGGTAGTGTACTGGTTCTAGGCTAGGACGCGCAAGGGCGATTTATATCTTGTGTTTACACGTCCGCGGACACGGCGAGGCAGACTCGAAACCTTGCAATTGACTTGGTTCCCCTGCACGCGGGCTGACGGCAGTTGTAGTAATGTTTTCCCTGAGGCATTCCGGCACTCTGCCCCCAGTCTCGATTGGCTGCTCCTAGTATGGTCGTTCCGCGGAGCTCCGTGACAAGGGTTCCAATGGAAGTGGAGGTCGGTCTTTGGGGTTGATCCTACAATCTGATTCGACGAGAATACGCAGGCCATAAGCACGGATATCGGGACGTTATAAGACCCGACCTCCGACTGCCATCAGTGGCGTCAACCTTGTCCATGAGATATCCATGACGGCATCAGACTATTTCTTTCTTCCCTAGTGTTGATTTCATGCACGATAGAAGTCCTGAGGATCGCATCATGTACAAGAGCCAGCCAACTCTTAGCTGCAGCCCTCAAGATGCCAGCATTGCCAACACTGCTTGGTTTGCTCGCCCTCGACGATGCTCCGCGTCTCCAGCCGATCCACGTGGTGGCAGCTGTGCTTGTCATCATGTTGGCCTCACGCATCATAAACTCGACCTCAACATCCGAGAGCAACATCCCCGTCGTCAACCCCCGAGCATGGTTCGAGCCCAAGTTTATCAAGGAACTGGACTTTTTGAACCGTGCCATGGAGATCCTCGATGACGCCAACAAGAGGTTTCCCTGCAGGCCATTTAGGGTTGTCACGGATAGGGGCGAGGTCATTGTTCTGCCGCCTGCCTTTGCTCACGAGATCCGCAACATCCCTGCTCTCAACTTTCGCTCGGCCTTTATGAATGACTGTCATTCCCACATTCCAGCCTTTTCGCCTTTCAGCTTGATAGGCCATCCATCAGAACTGATACAGGGCATGGTTCGAAAGGAGTTGACAAGATACCTGAGTAAGTCTGATGTACACCGTTCACTAGACAGCTAACTGATGACATTACCAAGACACTGTCACAGGGCCGATTGCACGAGAAGCCTCGTTTGCGTTTGACCATCGGTTTGGGAATCCCACTGGTGAGCACCACCTCTTGCCATCAGCTGCAAATCTGACAATGCATAGAATGGCAGAGCATCACTATCAAGGACGCCATCCTTGACTCTGTCGCTCGTCTTTCTTCTCGCGTATTCCTAGGACAAGATCTCTGCCGGAACAAAGCATGGTTAACCATGACTAGCGAATACGCCGTCGTGGTCTTCAGGGCTGCTACAAAGCTACGACTCCTCCCCTTCTTTATCCGGCCCCTGGTCAGCCTATTGGAACCCGATTGCCGCAAGGCCATGGCCGCCCTCGCAGAGTCCCGCGCCATCATCAATCCCGTCATCGAACACCGTCGAAGACTAAAGAGGGAAGCTCTGGCTCATGGCAATCCCGCACCGTCCTTCAACGATGCGATCGACTGGGCAGAGACGGAGTGCAAGGGCCGGGACTACGACGCGGCGGTTGTGCAGCTGACGCTGTCCATCTCGGCCATCCACACAACCACGGATCTACTAACCCAGACTCTCATCATGCTGGCGAAGCACACCGAGTTTATTAACCCTCTGAGAGAAGAGATGGTAGACGCCTTGGCCATGGACGGGTGGAAGAAGAATGCCCTGTACAGGATGAAGCTGCTCGACAGCACCATCAAGGAGACCCAGAGACTCAAGCCAAACAACCGCTGTAAGAGCCCCTATCTTATTCAATTGTATACTAACACAGATTAGTGGCAATGCGCCGCCTCGTTGAAGAGGACGTGACACTCTCGGATGGCACCCTCATCAAAAAGGGGCAACGCCTTGCCGTCGATGGCATGCATCCCACTAGACAAGTGCACGACAATCCCGAAGAATACGACGCCTTTCGGTTCAAGAAGTTGCGCGAGCAGCCGGGCAACGAGCACAGCGCGCAGCTCGTGGCCACGAGCCCTGACCAACTGGCCTTTGGACACGGTCGCTTCGCCTGTCCCGGCCGCTTCTTTGCAGCCAACGAGGTCAAGATTGCGTTGTGCTTCTTGCTTCTCAAATATGACTGGAGGCTGGCGCCTGGGGCTGTGACTGATCCGTTGGTCAAGGCGTCTGCTCTGGCGGCGAATCCGAAGACGGTGCTGGAGTATAGGCGGCGGAGGGAGGAGATTAGCCTGGAGGGTCTGGCTGAGATGTAAACACCGTTGGTATTGAGCGCCAGTCCGTGACAACAGCTGCCAGTAAGGATCCTATGCCTGGGACTCTCCTTGGTGGACCACAACCTATCGATCGTAGCTAGACCACAACCATGGGGCATGCTCTTCTCGGATAGGTCACTCAAGTTGGCAAGGGTTCAAGGGTGGACAGATAAGGCTGAGTGAGACTTGAATACCCAGTTCCACACCCACTGCAACCCTACCGACCTTGAATTGTGTGGTAAACCGACGGCGTTTGACTTGCTCTAGGTATTGATCAATTGACTATTGCCATCAAGCACCCCTTTAGAGCCATTATCTAATACCCTTTGGCATCCTCAATGTACTCCTGTCCCGGACGAGATCACCGACATACATACCCCTGCTAATACCCCTGCACAAGTGCACCCTTTGATTGTCATGACATCCCTACGCCTCTCGCTTACTCCCTGACGTCAGCTTACCGTCCGTAAACACCTGACGCTGACGTGGCCGAATTCATGCTCTTCCTTTAAAACGAGGGCATCCCCATATTCACAGACCACCATCGTTTGAAGCAAAGATCAGCAGCTACACAATGGCCCCCGGCAGCCAAAAGACCACATCCGCCAAGGATAAACCCGCCGTCATCCGGAAACTTGGCCATGTGTGAGCTGCCGTGCCATGTTCAATGACTGCCAGCAGCTAATAGACGCAGCGAGTCGTTCCAATCAGCCCAGCACTTACTGGGCCTGTACAATGGATGCGCCATATCCTGTCGCTACACTGTGCCAGAGGCCTCGGCATCGTCTGTCGAGGCGACAGTCGAGCGCGCCTTCGCCCGCGCCATTCTTGACCATCCGCTGTTCACAGTCGGTCGCATCAACAACGACTCAAAGAAGCCGTCCTGGGTACGCCTCGCCCGCATCGACCTGAACAACCACGTAGAGTGGCGCACAGTCACCGAGAACCACGAGGCCCTTCTCCACGAGGTTCTGGAGTGGCAGGTCAACCACCCGTTCACCAATCTGGAAACACAGCCCAACTGGAGGTCCGTCATACTGAGACCCTCCAACTCTGCGTTTGTCGACCTCGTCTTCGCGTGGGATCACACGGCCGGAGACGGCAAGAGCGGGAAATTGTTCCACGACAGCCTGCTCGCGAGTCTCAATTCTCAAGCAGGTGGCAAGGATACGGGACCGATACTAAAAGACCGGTCCTTTGAGGTCCCCGTCACGGCACTGACTCCCCCAGTGCACAAGGTGCTCAAGTTCCCCATGTCGTGGGACTTTGTCCTCGGCGAAGTACGCAACACCGTAAAGGGATCCCCTGAGCTCCCGGGCTCGCCGTACATTATCAAATGGGCACCCATCAAAAAGACACCTTGCACGACGCGCCTCGCATCCATCACTGTCGATAAAGATGCACTGCCCCCCGTCCTCGAGGCATGCCGTCAGCACAAGACAACCTTGACGGGGCTCGTCCACGCTCTAGCCCTGGTATCCCTTGCGAATCGTCTCCCCGAGACAAAGGCCCGGGCCTTCCAGAGCGGTACACCCGTCTGCATGCGACGTTTTGCCGACTCGAGAAAGCCCAAGCATTCCGACCTCGACTGGGAGCACACCGTCACCAACTCTGTGACCTACTGGCAGTACAAGTACGACGAGGACCTAGTGACGAAGATTCGGCAGCAGGCCAAAGCGGGACCCGAATCCAACGCAGACCTCGAAGCCACGGTCTGGTCCGTCGCCATGGCAGTCAGACAGGAACTCTCCAAGAAGCTCGACTTGGGGACCAAGAACGACATTATTGGTCTGATGAAGTTTGTCGGAGACTGGAGATCGTATGCCACAGAGCGGGAGAAGAAGAACGAGCGGACCTTTTCCTGGGAGATGAGCAACCTCGGCGTCATCAATAACCAAGTAGTGGTGGATAAGGAGGGGTCCGGCGACAAGTGGACGATTGAGAGTGCCACCTTTACTCAGAGCGCTGCTGTCGCCGGTCCTGCGCTGTGTGTCAGCCAGCTGGCCGTCAAGGGCGGTGCGTTGGTCATGTCATGCTGCTGGCAGATTGAGGTGGTTGATGACGAGTTGGCAAAGGGGTTTTCGTCAGATCTGGAGGTTTGGCTAACTAAACTTGGAAGGACTGGGGGTATTTCTTTTGATTAATAGGAGTTTTCTTCACGTATTAGACATTGGATAATATTAATCCGTAATAGACACGCTAGCCAAGCTCTTTATATGATAATATCTCTGCGAGCCCTGGGATTAACACCTCAAGTCCTTGGATACTTGTAAGGAGACTTGAGCAGACTATCTCAGAGTCTGTAGATCGTTGGCATATTGCACTGGCCGTAGCAGAACATCTTCTAGGACGAGAAGGCTAGAAGGGTTAACTCGGATATGGCGAACAGGGAAAGTTAGTTGCACCACGGTGGCCACCTTGACTACAGCAAAGACATTTCGTATCCACAGGTGGTAGTCGGGGCTCTCAAGAAATCCAAGGATTCACCAAAGACCAAGTCTCCGGTAATGTCCATAGTAGTGAAACTGTGCCAGGATATTGACACTCCAGACTGGCTGTGGCTGTGAAATCCCGAGATCAGGTGATGGATATGCCGGTTATGGTCTGAGCATGGCGTGCTCTGTCCCAACTGCGTTGATAGTGTTAGTCGGTCTATTTGTAAGACTGTAGAAGAACTGAGGCTTGATGAATTCCGGGCTGCCCTTTGTTCGTTGACCCATCGTGTACTTGCACGACTGCTCGTCCAAGAAGGCCAGGGTCCCCGTACTGACTGTGCAGGTCTATATCGAAGGGGAGCCCTAGGAATGACTTTGTTGGCAAGGGTAGCCGTGTTATTCTTGAGGAGAGGGCCAGGGAAGCAGTGAAGGTGCAGGAATAACTTATAAAAAGTAGTTCCTATCGAATATATCGTCTGCAACATGGATATTACTTCTATTCGATCTAATTATCTTGCTGGGATCAACAGGCCAAGACAAACGGGGCTGCTGCCGCAGGATGGCCTTGCGAATCAATGAAATGTTTAGGGTAACTACGACGGATAAGACGGAGTTGCAACTCTGTGGTAGGTCACTGGTCACTGGTGGCAGCGGTGATGAAGCAGCTGTACTAGAGAGTAAAGATAGCTTAGGTCTACACGGCTAACTTCAAAGGTTGTTTATTCAAACCCAAGAGTTGCTTGCTCATGAAGTGCTACAATTCCAGTCTGCTATGACACTTTACTACGACACTTCTTCGGATAATAACCGTTGTAGAACTGATAATTAGTCCTGGCATTGCTACCGTCGTATTTATATCCGTATATTGTCCAATCGACTCGAGAGCGCCCTGGGCCTATAAACTGGAGGGTTACAGCCGAAAGGAACAAATGCCTAATACAGCAGGCGGAACGGCAGAAGGATCAAGACCCGTTGCCGCGGCCCTTATCAAGCGGGTCGTCCAACAGGGTTCGATACGGCCAGCCAATGACATTGCATTGGGAACGACAAATGATTCCTCAAGAGCAAATCTACGTAGCAATAGGGCATCAATAAGGAAGCGGCGCGGCAAGAGATTATCACCGCTTGACAATGTAGCATCGGAACAAGATATCGCACAAATAATATTTATAGAAAATATTCCCCCCCTGAGAGTCCCTTTCTACCGATCACCGTCTGCGCGAGTCTGGGTGCAAGACAAAGATAAAAGGAGGTCGACAAGCATCCATCTCACAACTGTCCCAGTAACCACACGTCAATCAACAGTTGTCGCTCCTGACAATGACATTCCAGTTGGTGTGGTGAAAGATCTGTCCACCTGTAAAGCACATCATTGAGGGACAGGAGGAGCATCGGATGACGATCATCTCGGCGCCGTCGGCGATGCTGCCGAACGACGAGAGCGTCTTGGTAGACCGTTCCTACATGGCGAGGGATGGTTAGGCATAATCTAGCGGACAAGATGCTGGGAATCACTCACATCGTTGCACCACCA
>JABFEP010002193.1:0-15918 GCA_013618265.1 Fusarium albidum
AAGCGGGATCAAGTTAATATGGGGAGCACATACAGGATGGAGTAAAACGGGGGACCTTTATACGGGGACGCGGAGCATCGACTTCCGGGGGAGGAGGGCTCTTTATTTACGGGCCTACATACTACGCTACGGTAAATTGGTGGAAATCCCCAAGCTGATGATGAATGCTGATGCTGCTTAATATGGATTGCTGCAGAGGGCAGCATCTCGCTCTGGCGGTCAATCTCTTACCTAGCGGAGGCTGTTTTGCCAATGCGAGCGGCGTCAACGCCACGGGGTGTGTGCGTGTGCTTTGCCCATGAGGTTTCGTTTTTACGGGGCCGGGGTCGGGGTTGGAGCCAAGAGTCTTTTTCCCCCGCCGGTCTCCGAGCTCGAATGTCGGGGTACGGGCCACTCACCTCGGGGAAAGACTCCGGCGAATGGGGGAGCCCTGGATGTCAGCCCATCGAGGGATGAACTCGGATAAAACACACCACAACCGACGAGATCCGGCAACCAGCTGAGTAGCAGCAGGATCTGGCGAGTCGAGAGCCTGGACCTGGCCTGGTCTGGGGAGAGGTATGGCACATGCGAGAGGTTGAAGTGCTTGGAGCGGCAAGCTCGCCTGGCTCGGTCATGCCATGTAGTCATGGCTATGGTACTGCTGCTTGATCGTGAGGGGTGGGAGAGGTTCCCCGCGAGAGACCAGGGTTTATCGAATGCAAGGGACACGCAGCTTGTCGCGGCGTCCTGCAAAATATTGCTGGCGGGTGATGGTGTTGAATATTGATCCTTGGCGATGAGTTTGCATTGATGCCTGGACTAGGACAGTCGAGTGCTGATGAGGATGCTGTGCATATTCGCTGCATATTTCTCACAATAGAGCATTCTGTTGTCCACAGGAATAACTGTACTGCCGAGTCTCGAGCTATCCTCCCGTTCACTTGGAAATCCCACAGGCTGACTCATGATGTCAAGATCGCCAACTGCGTTCGCTGAGGAGGCAGGTTGAGGCTTCCAGGTTACCCCACGCTCGATTGCCCCGCACCCAATCACATCAGCCCGGTCACATGCCGACCACTCCTCCTCAGAAGCTGGCGCTCGCTTGAAAGGGAACTTTTTGCCCAAGAGTCGAGAAAAGCAAATCGCAGCTGGAGAAGAGGACGGATTAAAATTTCACTAAGAAAACTCAACAGGGTTTGTATGGAGCCTGCTTGTTAGGTGGGCAAGGGAGTACTGCCGCAAACGGCCTCGTCCTGTTATCAAGATCTGATGGGGTTCGATGAATGAGCACAGGCATGAGGCGGAAAATATTTGCCAATGGCTGGCACTCGAACCATGACAGTCTTATCCCCGGCTTATATCATTCTGGCATATCGAGATGCGGTTGACTGGGAATATGGCCATCGTCTTGATATGCCCCCATGTGAATAGCCTCGAGAAAGCGGTGACGGTACAACACCCCTCACGGGTCTGAGAACTGTGGAAGCGACAGCTGGAATAGTGACAGAGAAGCAAACCCAATATTCCCCATACTCTGTGATCATCGAAGCTTCAGAGTCTAGGTATTCTCTGCTATTTTACCATATTTTGTGGCTGCACATGACAGCCGCCGATATTCTTCTCGAACTCGTTTACTGGCCCAGATAAACGTGGTGGAACACAAGGCACCAATTCGATGTTATCTGATTGGACCGGATTAAATATGGGGCCCCGTCCCGACATGCTTAAGCGCGGGCAGCCAAAGAGATTCCGCCCTCCACTTGAACCCAAAATAATTACTCGACCGATCTGACGCCAGCGGGAACGCCCACGGGAACACCCAAAGGGAGAAGACCGACAAGCTTCCCATGAGCTCTTGTTCGCATACCATACCATTCTTGCCGCATTGTTCTATCGAGGCTTCCTCGCCCCTTTTTTGGCTCCATCAACCACTGCAGCCAGGTGGACGGCCTCAAGGCCACGGCACGTCTGGTTGGTGGGACGTCACCAGCCTCCCCGTCACTCCTCCAGGGGAGTCGGTGAGGGCCCTTGTTTTTTCCTCCTGGAGATCCACCCTTTGACACGTCGTTCGTCTCCTTTCGGGGGGTGGTTTGAGGCTCCCTCAAAAGAGCTCCGAGAGGCTGGCCCTGTGAGCTGTCAGCCAGGTGTTTCTGCTGCACACATTCCGCATCTGCATTGTTTTTCTATTTGCCCACTCGAGAAAAAAACCGCAAGCATGGACCTCGCTGCTATCGACGAGGATCCTGCGGCTGCCATCGCTGCAGCTGAGGCTGCTGCCGTCACCGATGACAGGCTCATCTTCTCGACGCCGGATCGCAAGCATCCTCAGCATCAGCATCATCATCAGCGCTCTTCTTCCATCGGCACCACCCCAGCCACCGGGTATTTCGCATATGGCAATGACTACCGCAACCGGTATCACGACGATCATGACTCTGCCCACGACCAGGACGTTCCCGGACTGAGGACCCCCTCACTTCTGTCCAGCCCCAGCGTCGCTTCCAGCCTGGGCTTCTCCACAGGACGCATGAGCCCGCTTAGGAGGGAGCTCTCCAGAGAGTCCAGGTCATCGTCAACGTCTCATCACGATCAGGAGCAGCCAGACCATGCTTCGCCGACTGCTCGTCGGGGCGGGCGCCAGAGCCGGACCAGCCGCGATGCCCTCGCGCGGAGGCTGAGCCAGCTCGCTCATGAGCTCACCTCTGGCGGCGACGAGCTCGTCGACGATAACGGCGTCGACATCCTCACCGCACAGCTCGACCAGCTCGAGGGCTCCATGAAGATGAAGAAGACCATCTCGTTCTCGACGCCGACCACGCCGTCGCCGCGGCGGCCTCTGAGCCTCGACATGAGGAGCCCCGGAGACTCTCTTTTCGGCTCTCCCGGTTCCTCCGTCTTCAGGACCCGCTTCTCGGACCTGTCGGCCTCTGTCCGGAGGGAACCCGAGCCGGAGCCGGAGCCGGAGCCTGATCCTCCGCCCAACATGGGCATGACGGTAGCAGATGCCAAGAGGGTCATCAAAGAAGCTACCCTCCTTAATGAGGAGTTGTCGCAGCTCGTCGCCAACCTCAAGGCCCGCCAAGAAGAGTCGGACGTGAGTTGCTTTCATCCTGTCACTCTTTCCCTCTCATTCTCTGACCTGTTCTCTCAGCATATCCAAGCTTTGCTCATCGAGCGTGCCGAGCGTGCGGCTCAACGTATCATCTTTCTCCAGAACCGAATATCTCACCTGTGAGCCTCCCCACCCCCTTACTTTACTCCCAGTCACCTAACACCCAGTTCAGTGAGCAGGAACTTGGCGAAAACGATGATGAGCTGCAGCATCTGCGCATCTGCCTCAAGGCGCTTGAGATCCAGATGCCTCCTCACCCTGACAGGGAGCTCCAGCGGTGCATCTCGTCCTTCAAGCATGACTACCAGGCCGTCAAGCGCAAGCGCGTCAACCGCAATAGTATTGCCAGCTTATCCAACCTCGGCTCGCCGTATCCTGGCTCTCCGTCATGATGTACGCCCTCGCCAATGACAAAGGAGAGACGACGCCATCTCACGACTTGAACGATCCACACACCCATCACAGCCACATCTTCCCCTTACGCTTCACGAAGCCTCAACAGGACTACCGCCACGACTACCGTCACGACTGTCCCAATTGTGGCCACCTCGCCATGTCATGAATGCCTCTGATGATGGCCCTCACGTCTTCTATTGCGCCTGCTCCTGGCATCGCCCCCCACATATGCATTCACAACAACATATACCCGTCCAGAAGCAAGCATTCGCGAATTTTCACACATTGCATAGCACCGGTGTAAACATCAGCAACCTTTCCATTTCAGCACGATGGCAGGAGAAAAGTCCAATACCCCCGACCGCGAGGATTCCCAGTTCTGTTTTTATTGTTTCATTCTTTTGCTAAAAATACACTGTCGTTTCTCTTTGTCCGTCATCCAATCATGGTACCAGGCATGAGGGAGGGCTTGTCGGTTTTTTTTGCTCTGTTGAGTTCAGCAGATTCGAGTACATAGCAGAGGATGAATTAATTGTCTATTTTCTGTTCCCGTGGGGCTGTCACGGGCGCGGATATCAATTCCGGTCTGTTGACGGCCTCTCTGCCATCAAGGTATTGAATTGCTACAGGACATGTCTCGGCCCAAGGCGCATGGGGTTGACTTCTCAGGACGGTTTATAGCCGCGGCTCGAGGTGATCGCCGCCAAGTTGCCAAGGACCGGGAGAGCTACACAGGCCACACGTGAAAGGCACGTTGACTTGCATTATTCACTATGCATATATTGGCTTTAAAGGAAGCAATCCATTTCGCCGGTATGAATGCCCGCACCCTGGAGACTTTTTTTTGGCGCAAAAGTTCCGACAACCTTACATTTACCTAGCAGCTAACGTTTATGAAGTCATCGATTATCCGGATCGTCACGTCTTCCCCGCGTCGACGGGGAAGCCGCAGGCCTACAATTACTGTACGAACAACTTGATGTTGGTCGCGTGCGGGGTGTAAAGACTCTGTTCTTGTTCTGGTCGTTGGTCGGGAAAGTTCCATCATCAGGATTCTGGAGATGCGAATCTCATGTTCTGCCCTCAATCATCACAGTGATGGTTGTCGACGCCGTGCCATGATGTCAGCGGCAGAGAACCCCATGCTTGATACGACATTGATGGGCAGCCGCCGCCCGGCTTGGCACGCAGCGAGGATATCTCCGGCTCAACCTCGTCGGAGCATCGCCAATGAGTGTTGTGCCTTGGAGCTTGGGGGCGGGGGTTTCATCAATCCTGTCAACTTGGCCCAGCCTGGATCGACGCTCCATCCCCGGATTGTGGGTGTCTAGCCTGTCCTGGTTCCTCGGAACGGGCGAGTCTAGTGTCATAATACGAGGACACGGCCATCCGTGGTTGTTGGTGAGATCTGGCTCTCGCAACTTGCACGTCATTCGGGTTCGGATGTCCACCGGCTTACTATTATGAAATGACGTCGGTTTGGTCTCGGTGGATTTTGGCTGCAAGTTGTCTTTCCCGCCGGGCTCTATATAGGTCTAACTTGGCGCCAATGCTTGGGTCTATGCCAGTCCAGTCTCGGCCTTTGCTTGATTGAATCCAATAAGCCAATCCCTCACCACCACCTCACACGGAACTCGACATGGCGTCTGAAAAGGATTGGAGAAGGTCCTCGGCGGACATGTCCCGCGCAGAGATCAACCACGCCGAGAACCACTCTGGCCGGTCCTCGGACGAGGGCCCCCTGGACAGCAGAACCGACAAGAAGCATCCCATGTCCGAGGCCAAGGCCGCGCACCCCCTCGCCGGGTACACCCACGCGGAGCTGGCCCGCATGGGCGAAAAGTACGCCCGCGAGCACCACGGGCTCACCCAGGACGAGGACATTCGCGCGTTCCGCATCGGCGCCGTCATCGCGGGCGACATGGACGTCGACGACGACCCGGAGTCCCTCCGCGGCAGGTACGCTGCCGTCGAGGGGCTGACGGAGGAAGAGAGGACGAGGCTGGTGGACGAGGTGGAGCATAGATGGAGGAATCCCAAGATGCTCTACTTTCTGGTGACAAGTTTGTTGCCCCTTGGAGTAGCTGGATCTTGTCTCTAACTGCCAAAATAGTCTGCTCTCTCTGTGCTGTCGTGCAGGGCATGGATGAGACGGTGGTGAACGGTGCGCAGATCTTTTACAAGCGAGAGTTTGGCATCGACGAGGAGACCGACTACAACACGTGGATCTCGGGGCTGACCAACTCGGCGCCCTACCTATGCTGCGCAGTCATAGGATGCTGTAAGTACAGCTGTCTATTTCATGAGAAGAAGAAGAAACCGCTCACAAAACAGGGATCACCGAACCCATGAACAAGCGGTTCGGCCGCCGCGGCACCGTCTTCATCTCGTGCACCATCTCGTTCCTGGCGTGCTTCTGGCAGGCCTTCACAAACACCTGGTGGCACATGTTCATCGCGCGCTTCTTCCTTGGGTTCGGCATCGGCCCCAAGTCCGCCACGACGCCCATGTTCGCGGCCGAGTGCAGCCCCAAGCTCGTCCGCGGGGCGCTCGTCATGCAGTGGCAGATGTGGACGGCGTTCGGCATCATGCTCGGCTACGTCGCCGACCTGGCCTTCTACGGCGTGCCCGACACTGGATCCGTCACGGGCCTCAATTGGCGCCTCATGATGGGCTCGGCCGGGGTCCCCGCCCTGGTGGTCTGCTCCCTGGTGTACATGTGCCCCGAGTCGCCGAGGTGGTACCTCACCAGGGACAGGCACGCGGACGCCTACGAGGCCATGTCGAGGCTCAGGTTCACCAGGATCCAGTCGGCGAGGGACCTGTTCTACGCCCACACCCTGCTGGAGGCCGAGGCGGCCATGTCCATCGGGAGGGGGAACCGCATCAAGGAGTTTGTCACGGTCCGGAGGAACCGCAACGCCATGATTGCTTCGGAGCTGGTCATGTTTCAACAACAGTTCTGCGGCGGTAACCAGCTTCCTTAAGCCATTTCAAGAGCCAAAGCTAACGTCAGTAGTCAATGTCATCGCCTACTACTCTTCGGAAATCTTTCTCGAGGCTGGATTCCCAGAAAAGTCAGCCCTGGCGGCGTCCCTCGGGTTCGGCATCATCAACTTTCTCTTTGCCATTCCCGCATTCTACACCATCGATACATTCGGCCGTCGCAACCTCCTCCTGACCACCTTTCCAGCAAGTTTCTCTCCTATACTCATGACATACTTACTAACATCCCCAGCTCATGGCCATCTTCCTCCTCTTCACGGGCTTCAGCTTCTTCATCCCAGAGTCGTCCAAGGCGCATATCGGCTGCATCGCCCTGGGCATCTACCTCTTCGGAATCGTCTACTCCCCTGGCGAGGGCCCCGTCCCCTTCACCTACTCGGCCGAGGCCTACCCGCTGTACATCCGCGCCATCGGCATGTCCCTCGCCACGGCCACCACCTGGCTCTTCAACTTCATCCTCGCCGTCACCTGGCCGTCGCTGCAGCGCGCCTTCAAGCCCCAGGGCGCCTTCGGGTGGTACGCCGCCTGGAACGTCGTCGGCTTCGTCCTCGTGCTGCTGCTCCTGCCCGAGACGAAGGGCAAGACCCTCGAGGAGCTCGACTCGGTGTTCAACGTCCCGCTCGGGAGGATCGTGCGGTACGGCGTCGCGCAGTTCTCGTGGTTCGTCAACCACTACGTGCTCAGGAGGAGCGTGCAGAGGCCGGTCGTGCCGAGGGCGGGGGATGAGGCTCATCGTGAGAAGAGCGTTTTGCAGGATAGGGATCTGGAGCCTAGCGGGAGGGTTTAGCGGATGGGAAATAACACTTCGTTCTTATTGCTAGAATCCTAGAGAATTAGCCTCAATTGAGTAAATACACTCAGTACCTCATTCAAGGAATGCCTCAAGGACCAGTCACCTACCCTACACTTCCGACTTTTCCAGCAGACTAAACTTTAGACACATCCCTCGCCAACAATGACATGGATTTATACATCGTGGAAGCAATTTGCCCTTGATGGGATAAATTAGCAGCTGAAGCACGGAATGGATCTATACGCAGCAGGCTTCAACGCCTGGAACCAGCTCTCTTTCAGCGCCCCGGAGCAAGAACCAGACGACGTCTTTTCCTTTGTCAGGATCCTACGCGGGTATTCCATCGGTAGAGTAGCGGCTCATATGAGCTACACTGCAGGTATGTCCTCCTCCCACAAATATTGACTTCCCAAGTACTGAATGCACCAGTCTGCCGCGACAACGACTGGGTTCTGGCCGGCTTTGCTCCCGCAAGCGAGACACGTCTCTTTAACCTCCCCAGCGCCATCTCAGCGGACGGGACGGTCCTCACCGTGAAGGACCCGTCCTCCCGGGTGATCACCAGACATGCGTCCCTCGACGCGTGGATACGCAGCAGCTCGGGGGGAGATTCCTGGCCGTGCGCGTCTCCCGTCCTTCAGACGGCCGCTTACGACACCGGCTTCGTGATACTGCACGAGGATGCATCCGTCTCGACTCTTGGAGATGGCCGGTTTGCGGATTGTCTGGGCCGCAACGTAGACGACGCTAGGTAAAATTGCGTTACATGCCCTTTCATCATCTAGAGACGCTTACAATTGCAGCCCTGCAAATGAGCCAGGCCTCGTGTCTGACCTCGGCAACCTTGGTGAGCCCGTCAAGAAGGTCGTGGCTGGCGGGTATGCTGTCGCTGCCCTGACAGAGGGTGGTGGACTGTACCTCTGGGGAGCGCAATCGACGGGTTCGAGGAGCCGACACGAGGCTTTTCGGGACCTCGGCGGAATGCCAAACTACGTCGAGGTTGATGGGGACAAGGACGTGCTGGACGTTGCGCTTGGGGAGTCGCACGCCATTGCTCTGACAGCCGATGGGTGCATCTACGTGGTTGGTGACAACACGAATGGCCAGCTTGGATTGGGCAGCGACTTCAAAGGCCCTGTCGAGTCATGGCTCAAGATCGACTTCCAAGCCCCTTCAGGTTGCGACATTGTTGGCGTTGAAGCTGGTCCAAGGTCATCCTTCATAGTCACGGCAAAGTCAAAGCCCAGGTAGATCTCAAAGGCCCGGACTGAGCCGCCTTTCTACCAGAACCAGCTCTATTGAGCCCGCATGACCCTCTCTATTGTACAAGTCTTCTTCGTGTACCCGCCCGCATACAAGTTTTCATAGACTCGTAAGGTAATCCTCAATCTCTTGAGGAGTCAGCTTTCTGAACCGGGGTCCCACGGCCCCATCAACGCCCTCCAGGCCGAGAAGATGCTCCGCGGGCGCACCGACAATACCTGTCGCATGTTAGGCAACGTTCTGGCCTCTCGAGTTACCTGTGGGAAAGCTTACCAATCTCAATGCTGTCACCGTTCATCTCGCCCTCGATGTTGTCCTTCAGGGTCAGCAGGGCAATGTGGATCGCGTCCTCGAGCTCCAGCTCCTCGGAATACCGCTTCTCCAAGAAAGTCTTTGCCTTGGTGGCGCTCTTGCCGATGGCCGTGGCCTTCCACGGATAGTAGCTGCCAGAGGGGTCGACCTGGTACAGCATGGGGCCGCCCTTGTGGATGCCGCCCGTCTGCTTGTTGGCCTTCTTCTCGTCGCCCTCCTCCTCCGAAGTACTGTCCTCCTCCTCGGGCTCGATGCCCTCATCCCAGCCGGCGACCAGCAAGCTCACACCGTAGGGTCGGACACCGGCAGACTGGGTGGCCTCCTGCATGACTCGGGCGACGTCCTGGACCAATATCCGGGTGGGGGGGTACTCGTTATAGATTCGCTTGTAGCCCGTGTGCGAGACCTTGCGCGCGCGGTCGACCAATACTCGGTAGTCAGGGCCCATTCCAGAGTACACCATGCCGATGTTGGGGGTGATGTTGCTGATCTTGGAGAGGGAGCTCTGATCGGCGAGGGGGGATGACGACTTCTTCTCGGTGGCGAGGACGATGCCGTTGGTTGCTTCTAGCAGTCAGCAGAGTGTTGTTTACGAACGTGAGGACCGTACCAACCTTTGATGCCGAGGGCAGTGATGCCCTGGTTCACGGCGTTGAGGGCATATTCTAAGACGAGATGTTAGTGTCGCTTATCTAAGCTATCGAGAAGAGCCCGCCGCCGAGATGAAGCATTGCGAGGCTATAGCCCAGCGCTTGCGTACCGATTTGAACCAGCTTTCCGCTGTGACCTGTTAGTGATGATCCCCTCATGACGAGTGTGGTCACTACGAGACGTACCTGGGGGAGAAGGTTGTGAGGGAGAAGGAGTATCGGTCCGCCATCGCTCAAGGTGCTGCTCTGGTATGCTGGATCTGAAGTACTGATTCGACTGTCGGGGGTGGGCGAATTCGTGGGAATGGCGACGAGATATCAAAGCAAGCAAGGTACAACTGGAGCTGTGGTGTTTGGCCAAGCAGCTGTACCCTCCAGGCACGGCCCGGCTGCGCGTCAAGCTGGCCCAGCAAGAGCTGCCTCGGAACAACGCCTTCTCCGGTCTCCGACCAGGGGAAAGCTTCCCTTGACCCCACACGCGTGCCCGACATGCCCTTTTCCGCACAGCCCAGCATCGATGGCCGGCTCCTTCGGTTGCGTTCCTGGACGTTCTGTGGAAGGCTGAGCTGGCCTTTTCCAACATCCTTTGCTCTGAGCCTGGCGATCTGGTGCTTTCCCCCGCTCTCTCGCCGGCCTCACGCGACATTAAGAGTCTTGCGGAATCTACAATTCTGCCATGTAGGTTTCGTTTTGAAAAACCCCCTTGGCCCCAACAATCGTACCAGCGGAAAAAAACATTAGTGCCCTTTCGTGGTCACAACTTGCGCTCCTTCTACCTTGGTCTTCTTTTTACATCCGCAGGTGCTACATCATTCATCATGGATGCACGTCCTGCATGGGATTGGTCCTCGGTCGGCGGTAGCTCTACTCCCCAGCCGCCTCAGCCAGCGGCCCAGCCAGAGCCAGCCGCAGAGCCGGCAAGTTCTCGACAGCCAGACCCAAAGCCGCACTCGGAGCCTGGAGCTTCGCACAGAAACAGGCAGTATGGCCCACGCACCTGTCGCATCTGCTTCGACACCGAGGAACCCAAGTTCCCTACCGAACCCACCACCACCTTTGGAATCCCTACCGCCTCATCTCGGCCTACCTACGTGTCGGACGACCCGGAATTGGGCAGGCTGCTGTCACCATGCAAGTGTAGAGGCTCGCAGAAATACGTCCACGAGGGGTGCCTCAACGCCTGGAGACTGGCGAACCCGTCCGAGGCGAGGAATTACTGGCAGTGTCCGACCTGCAAGTTCACGTACCGCATCTCTCGGCTGCACTGGGGCTCTGCTCTGAGCAGCAAATGGGCACAGATTGGCCTCACCTTTTTCGTCTGCATCATGAGCATCTTCGTTCTGGGGTTCATCGCGGACCCCCTCTTTGACCTCTGGTCTGATCCGATCGGGACAATCGGGGAAACTGTCACAAGCGTGGTTACAGACATTGAGGCTTTGAAGACGCCTCCGCCCCAAGAGCCCACCTCCTGGATCGAGCACTTCATCAAGGGTTTCTTCTCCCTCGGCATCGTGGGGCTGTTCAAGACCATGATCTCACTGTCCCCTTTCCACTGGTGGCAGCTCCGAAGCAGCGGCATGGCGGGAGGCGGCGGGAGGAGGCAGGGGACCGGTCGGGGCCGCGTCGAGAACATCAACCTGATTTTCGTGCTCATCGGCGCATTCACCTTCCTGATGGGCATCTGGAAGTTTGTCAAGGCGTTGAGCGCGCGTGTGCTCAAGAACGTGAGCGACAGGGTCCTCGATGTTGAAGAGGACGACGATGACGACGAGGGAACCGAAGAGAGTAAGAAAGATCAATGATTGCTTGCCCCTGTTTGGGCTTGTTCGTTTTGGGAAGAGATGACCCTTTGATTAGAGATTTGTGAAAGTGCATGCATCCCAATGCTTATTCTGCACACTCTTAAGTTGCCTGGATCTTGCTCCTCCATGTCAAGTCAACTAGTCTGTGTGCAAAGATCCACGCTCTGTCTGCGCCTTGAGCAAGGGCCGTTTTGGCTCCTTGCTCGTCGGCCACCGTGAGATTATCAGCCATCAGTTGCGCGCCGGGACGCCCTTGGGCATCCGCAACGGTGTGAGGCATTCGCTGGGTACACTTAATCGTACAACTCAGTGAGCTGAATGCCAACCGATGATTGATACATGCATAGCTTGTCAGCGTGTATAGTTCACTTGTCAACGTGGCATCAATATGATGTCTACCACAAGGGAACGGGAACCATAGACGACTTGAATACATTCCCTTAATGTCTCGATCCCCTCTCTATATTCACAGCCACTGTCTTGGGTCGGAATTTTGTGCGTCCGGCACCGAGATGACGTTGGATACTGGCTTGCCTGTCATCCCTGCAGCGAAACCCGCCGAGCATTGGATGTGGGCCGCCTCATGAATTCGTTGCTGATTCAAAAGGCCATCTATCACCAAAAATTGCAACAGAAAATAGCTCTCTGATTAGCCCCCCAACTGCTTCCGATCGGGCTCGAAGCTGTCGCTCGCTTTTTGATTCCTCGTCACGACTTGATTGCACCTTGTTTCCCTCTCGGTAGATCCCATACGGCCGCCCGCCCGCCTCCAAGTTACACGAGAGTTTCCGTTGATCTCCCTTCCTCAAGGGGGCTGACGATCCCCTCAAGCAGTCGCGCGCTCCGCCGGCTTAGCGACTGAGCGGCTTGGAAGCCGAGTCGCCAAGCGATTCAGAAGAACGGCCGATATTCTTGAATTGTTGCGAACTTGGGATCGCTCGCCCAAGATGCATTTCGCTTACCCCCCTCGAAAGAACTCCAACCCTCCCCCCTTCCGACCGAGATCCGCGCAAATACCGATGCTACGCCGGAGACGCCTACGAACGATCCTTCTCTTCCTGCTGGCCGGGGCTGGTTGTATATGGCTTCTGATCAGGGCCAAGGGGCCGACGCCGTATCGTGAGCACGTGCCGTCGGGGAAGCCGCCGGTGGTCATCTTGACGGTCCTCGACAACCGGCAGTATGGCGCGACGTACCTCCAGTCGATCCAGGACAATCGAGAACTATATGCAGCGAAACACGGTAAGGAAGACTCCAAGCCATGGCTTCTGGGATGCGCATTCTGACACGCCGACCAACGGCGACAGGCTACGAGGCGATGGTGGTAAAAGCGACGGACTACCAGACGGGCAAGTCCCCCCGGACGTGGGCCAGGATCATCGCGATGCGCCACGCGCTGAGCCTGTACCCGGACGCCAAGTTCATCTGGTACCTCGACCAGAACGCCTACATCATGGACCTCGACCGCAGGCTGGAGGACCACGTGACGGATGCGGCCAAGCTGGAGAGCCTGATGATCAAGGACTGGCCGGTGGTGCCGCCGGACAGCATCATCAAGACGTTCACGCACCTCAAGGGCGACGACGCGGCCCTCATCATCAGCCAGGACGACGAGGGCCTGGTGACTAACAGCCTGATATTGCGCAACGGCGACTGGGCAAAGTTCTTTATCGAGACGTGGATGGATCCGCTGTACCGGAGCTACAACTTCCAGAAGGCGGAGCGGCACGCACTGGTGAGCTTTGCTTTTTTGGCTTCCGAAGCGAAGAATAAGACCGATGCTGACAATCTTGTTTGTTGTAGGAACACATCGTCCAGTGGCACCCTACTATTCTCTCCAAGCTCGCCCTCGTCCCGCAGCGGACGTTTGCCTCGTACGCGCGCAACAAGGAGGGCAACTCGTACCGCGACGGCGACTTTGTCGCCCTCATGATCGACTGCACCATCACGGGCGCCACGTCGTGCGATAAGCTGTCGCATTACTACCAGAAGCAGCTCATGTCCAAGTACAACCTGCCCGAGCAGGCGGCGCGGGTGCGGCAGCGGAAGCGGGCGGCGACATGATGGACGTGATAAAAGGGGGCGTTTTTGATTGATATAATATGGATATCTAACCAGGATTCGGAGATAAAAAAGGCAAACAGGCTAGCTAGGCAGCATATGGCGTTTTTATTTTGGTCGACAGGTGAGACTGGTTGGAGGAGCAAGAATCACTTGGATGCTACGTACCTTGATCTTGAGAACGAACAAGGCAGATATCTTTTTAAATGACCTAACCTGATTTGAGATAAGCTATCATCTCGGTAACTCGCAAGACTCGTGCGACTGGGGATATCGATCACGGTCGAATGTGTCGAGAGGTCTGCAGCCAGTTTCGTGCCGGACATGAAAGGTGGCTTCTTATTGGTCGCGCAAAGCCCGACTGAAGACGGACGGGAACGGGGTTTAGTCGTAGGGCCCGGGTCCGGAGCCGTGGGAGTGGGGGAGGTCCCGGCTCGGCATGGGGGGTTCCAGGATCAGGACAACCTCCGTATTCGTTTTAGACGGCTGTATGATTGTGAGAGTTGGAGAGAGAGAGAGGGAGAGAGACAGAATGGTCAAGTTGAGTTGCTCACGGCAGTCGGAATCAAACAGTTGTCTGCCAGTATACTGTCCTTCATCCGATACTACCATCAGGTATTCAGCCATGATATCCATCAGCGTTCGCACCCTGCATATACCAGAACAACGATGGAACCCACCACCGTCCAAACCCTGACCCATCGCTGCAACGGCCCGGACTTGTCCCAAGAATCCGACCCCAAACGCGAGACCAGACTGGAGCGGCAAAGGGACCTGGATCGGGCAACTGCGTAGGGAAACAGGAACTTGTATCCGGTCGACGTCCTCAGCAAAGGCAACAAGCATCACTCATTGGTGACTCTATGTAGGCTTTCCGCCGACAGGGATGCTTTTCTCGCAGCTGAACTCCTGCAGGTGTTTGTGGGAGCGCCCCCTCGGCTGTTGGAGGGAAGGTCGGCCGCCTACAGTGCTCGAGCGCTGCAGATTTAGGGGCTAGAGGGCACCCCAGAGACCTACCCCCGGTCGGCGGTGGCAGCCCGCCCCCAGCATGTGACGGATGGCGGCAAGCGGGCGGCCCCGCTAAAAAATATCCAAGTACAGTCCATCCCCCCCCGCGATCTCTCGTCAACGACGTCAAGCTCCCTTTCTTGAACCTCCCGTCTCCAAGCTTCCTCGGAGCCTTTTACAAGCTTAATAATTCTTGGGTGATCCTCAATCCGTCGCTCCTTTCTACTTTTTCGTACTCCTTTGCTCCTCTATTGCTTTAATATCCCCATTGCCAATGCCCGCCTCCAACATGTCGGGCCTCTCGCGTCTGCCCGCCAACCTGCGTGGTAGTCTTGAGTCTGTGAAGCGGAGGAGACATGACGTCTCTTGGTCGCTGTTGAATCTTGACCTGTAAGTCACAGCCGCAATGGCGACATGATTGGGGTGCCTGACCATCCTAGACTCCGCAATGTCCTCTTCTTCCTCTTCGTCGTGCGATGGACCCGGCGGGCATTCTGGCAGCTCAAGGGCCGCGGCCTCATCGGCTCCGCCGTCGAGCTGTACACCAACATCCGGCGCATCCTCTACGGCTACTTCCTCCGCGCACCGGGCGTGCGTGGCAAGGTCCAGAAGCAGGTCAAGGAGAGCTTGTCCAAGATGTCGGACAAGCTGGTGCCCAAGGACCAGATCCGTTACCTCACCCTTCCCAAGGACGGGCTCCCCCACGACGCCGTCCGCTCCGAGCTCGAGAACCTCGCCAACATGGACCACACACGCTGGGAGGACGGCTACGTATCGGGTGCGGTGTACCACGGCGAGGACGAGCTGCTGAAGCTGCAGACCGAGGCCTTTGGCAAGTTCACCGTCGCTAACCCCATCCACCCGGACGTCTTCCCCGGCGTGCGCAAGATGGAGGCCGAGGTCGTGAGCATGGTGCTGAGCATGTTCCATGCGCCCCCGGGTGCGGCCGGGACGTCGACCAGCGGCGGGACCGACAGTATTCTCATGGCGTGTCTGGCTGCGCGCCAGAGGGGCTACCACGAGCGTGGAGTGACGGAGCCCGAGATGTAAGTGATGCTCTATCCGTTTATGGGCTTTCAGGAGGGATGCTGATCAAAGTTGTAGGATTATTCCCGAGACGGCGCACACTGCCTTCCACAAGGCTGCTCAGTACTTCAAGATCAAGCTCCACCTGGTGTCCTGCCCGGGTCCCGATTACAAGGTCGACGTCGGGGCCGTGTCCCGGCTGGTTAACCCCAACACGGTCCTGCTCGTGGGGTCGGCGCCCAACTTCCCCCACGGCATCATCGACGACATCGTGGCGCTGTCCAAGCTCGCGCACCGCAAGAAGATCTGGCTGCACGTCGACTGCTGCCTGGGCTCGTTCCTGGTGCCCTTCCTCGAGAGGGCCGGCTTCGAGTCCCAGCTGTTCGACTTCCGCCTCAAGGGCGTGACGAGCATCAGCTGCGACACGCACAAGTACGGCTTCGCGCCAAAGGGCAACTCGACGGTGCTGTACCGGTCCGCCGAGCTGCGGACCTTCCAGTACTTTGT
>JABFEP010002194.1:0-13196 GCA_013618265.1 Fusarium albidum
TCCTTGCGCTTCTTCTCGGCGTCGCGGAAGGTGGCGAGCTTCTTGAGGCCGGCGTACTCGTTGAGGGCCGAGTCCGAGGGCGCGAGGAGGATGTCGCGGGCCGTCATGCCAAAGGCCTGGGGGGAGGTCTCGCGGTAGCGGAAGGGCGCGTGGGAGGGCTCCTTGAGCAGCTTGTGGTTGGAGAGCTCGAGCTTGGAGTCGACGAGGGCCTCGAGCTTGACGCGCTCCTGGCGGGCTTGCTTCTGGGACTCCTTGCGCGCCTTCTTGTGGTCGACGGCCGTCTTGCGCTTCTTGGAGGGGGGACCATCTTGATCCTCCTCCTCCTTTTCCTCCTTGTCCCCCTCGGCCGCGCCATCTTCGTCAATGTCACTCAGGCTGATGTTGGGCTTCTCTTGGTCGTCTTCGAAATCCGGGACAAGATCTTTGATGTCGATATCATCGTCCCATTTGGGCTTCTTGGCGTGCTTCTTCTTCTTCTTTTCGCCGTCTTCTCCGTCTCCCTCTTCTTCATCCGATACAGGGGGCTCATCCTCCTCGGCGTAGTACTCGTCGCCAAACCGTTTTGCCATCTCCTCTTCCCACTTGTCGTTCTCCCAGGCATCGTCGAGAAAGCTGATCCAGTCCTCGTCGGTGAGCTCCTTGCCCGCGCTGCCTGCTGCGTGCTTGATCTTGCGCAGCTTCTCCTGTGCCTCCTCGAGCTTCAGCTTCCGCAGGCGTGCCTTCTCCTCGCGCCGCTCCCGCTTCTCGGTCTCTTTCTGCTCACGCTCCAGCTCACGCTGGCGTTTGCGGCTGGTCTTCTCCTCCCGCCTCACCGACTTGGCTGCCGCGACGTCTCGGGCATACGATCGGAGGAATTCGTTGCTCTTCTCCGGATCCTCAAACCGCAGGTTGTATGCTTGCTCAAACTGGTCCGCCTGATCATCATCCTCTCCCTCGTCGGACTCGAACGCTTTCCAATTTGAGCCATCCGGGGGCACCCAGGCGCGCGCGCTCATGAAGTTTGACAGGAAGTTCTCGGGGTCCTTGTCGGCATCCACGACGTCGGTCTCGGTGATGGTGATGGCTGCTTTTCGAGAGGGGTGAAGACCATCCGAGGCGGCCTTGGCTGGCTCTTTTCGCTTCAAGAAACCATTCTCGTCGTCAGAATCGTCGTCATCAGCGGTCCCATGCATTTCCGCCACAATTGACTTTCTCAGAACGTCTTGCTCCTGGTTGTAGGTCATGGGGACATCCTCGTCCTCGTCGTCGGCACCAGTGTCGCCGCGCAAGAGTTTTTCTCGGTGGTAGTCCCGCAGGTAGACAGGCTTGTCCTTCTTTTCTTGGTCTGCAGTGCCGACAGCCTCGTCGGGCTTGTAGAAGGTGACATCCTTGTCGTAAACCTTGGGGTCTTTGTTGCGGATAGCCTGCAGGGTGGCTGATATTTGAGCGTCGAGATCCTCGGTAGCAAGGAAGCCGTCCTCATCTTCCTCCTCGTCGGATGAGGAAGAATCGCCGTCGTCGCCATCATCGCCAGATGGCTTCTTTCCCGTCTTCTTGAACTTCTCCTCCAGCCTTTGTCTTTCTTCTCGCTTCTTGTTATGCTCGAATCGACGGGCGAACTCCTCATTCACCTTGAATCCGTTCCCGGCGAGGGCAGCCCCTCCATCCTCGGACTCGGAGTCGCTGTCGTCGAGGAGATGGCGCTTGGAGCGCTGAGGTTCTTCGGCGGCTTTCCTCATGATGGACACGCCTTTTCGGAAGACTTGAGGTTTCTTCTTTGCGCGGTGAATTATCGAAGCTCGTTGTGAGAGTGAATGGGGAAAAGGTATTCCAACTTCAAATGACTTTTTTTTTTTAGAGAGGTACGTCGAGTGGGTAGGTAGGCCAAGGATAAAAAAAAAATCCATGAAGGCGCTAGCGCAACGGCAGGTGAAAGTGCCCATCCCCACTAATTTACAGGCGCTCAGACTGTGAGTGGCCCGGAGGAAACCTGAACCTCCAGGCTAGGCTAGTAGTACGTACCTCAGCCAACCACCGCAGCATCAACGCTTCATGTGCCTGAGTTCTCAGAAGCAGCCTCGCGAACACCATCACTCAGAGCACCTTTCCGTTCAATTGCTCAACAGCCTCGTCGCGTTCACTCTTTTCAAAGCACTAAACTCTCAGGCACCCTCGATTTCAGCTGCACAAGTACCTCGGCTTTGGTAACCAGCAACAATGCGACCTGGCACTCGAAGCACAGTCGATCGCCTCGACAGGCCCAGCGCCTACTACCAGAGCCGCGTATGCCGTTCCCCATCCCCCTTCCCACCCGCGCCTTGCCAATCCTAACGGTCTCACAGAACAAACGGAGACGCGATCGCGACGATGAGGAGATGGCCGACAGCCCGGCAGAGCCCCTGGCCGATCCTCTAGCAAACGCCACCACACTCTACGTGGGCAACCTGTTCGTCACTGTCTTCCCCCATGCGAAATGCGATCATGTCGTCGAGCTCCTAAAGAAACTGACTGAACGCTTCCCTCCCCCTCCCCCCTGCTCACAGGTCTTTCTACACAACCGAAGAACAAGTCTACGAGCTCTTCTCCAAGTGTGGCGAGATCAAACGTCTCATCATGGGTCTCGATCGCTTCAACAAGACACCCTGCGGCTTCTGCTTTGTCGAATACTACACGCACCAGGACGCACTCGACTGCCTGAAGTACATTGGCGGGACTAAGCTTGACGAGCGCATCATCCGCACCGACCTCGACCCGGGCTTCGAGGAGGGCCGCCAGTACGGCCGTGGCAAGTCTGGCGGCCAGGTCCGCGACGAGTACCGTGAGGACTTTGATGAGGGCAGAGGAGGCGTCGGACGGGCGGTACAGTCTACGGACTACGATGAAGAGAGCAGACATAGGTAAAAAAGAGAGAAGAATCCGAAGGAGCCCTCTGCCCGAGCTAGGCTTTTGGGACTTGATACCCCTGGGGAAAGAGTAAAAGAGAACCTCAAAATGAAAGAGCCATCAGTGAGTGATTGGGAAGAACTGTATTGACTTTTTGTATTCGGTTTTTTTGTGGACGAGCCTCCATCTCTTTCTCCCATCTCTCGTCCAAGGCCCGCCGTTGATCTATTCCCACACCGGCACTAGACCGGCGCCAAAGCCTGTCATGCCGTAACATTTAGGCAAAAAAGGTTGTCGTGAGATGTTATTCGCAATTCGTAGTCGAAACAAAGGTGTTGTAGTTGTTGTTACATGGAACTCATTGAGGGTCCGCCTGCAATTCCCAATTACGGGATGAATACGCCGTTCTCCGTCCGTTCTTGGCCCATTTGGCCTCCACTCCGCCTCCTCCTCCTTCCTCGCCTCCGTGATCGACTCTCTAGTAACCGGGGGGGTTGATGCGCTGCGAAACCCTCGTCCACTTGGGCAGCTCTGCTTGGTTGTCAGCGACACACATACACAAAGTTTACAGTTCGCAGCCAATGGCCCTGCTTGGCAACGGCAGAGGTGACAAGGAGAAGACACATACTGTGGATGCCCTTGCGGTAGCGCTTAGCCTTGCGGTCAAACATGGTGTACTTGTCCTTGGGCAGCATCTCGGCCTCGGTCGGCATCTCGGCCTTCCATCGCTCGAGGGCCTCGAGGGTCTGCCCCTTCTTGGCGAGCGCGGCGTCGAGGGTGGCGACGACGCTGTCGACGGCGCGGAGCCGTAGCCGGTGGCGGCGCTTCTGGAACTTGGACAGCCTCCAGGGGGTCTTCCACAGCAGGCCGCTGGAGAGCGGATTCGTGATGCGGAAGGCGCCGAACATGGTGGAGGGGGAATTGTCGTGGGTTTTGGTGTATTATCTTGTTTTCGGGATTGTCGAATGAGACCTTGAACTTTTCCCGGAGCCGGGTGGGGCCCTGGCGGCTGCAACAGCCGCGCTACAATGCATGCGCTCGGTTGGCTTGCTCAGCTTAAGGTATGGTCAGGTCGGTACCTGCCCCACACCCAGGCGCAATGGGACGTACGTAGCGCGCGAACCATCACCCCAAGGGCATCCCAAGCACAACCCCCAACGACAGATGGCCATCGCCAACATCCAGAACACACCGTAATCCCGCCCAGCGCAGACCACCCGCCTATGCGGATCGAGACACGATGAGCTACTACTTCGCCATCGTCGGCACCCAGGACAACCCCTTGTTCGAGTACGAGTTTGGAACTTCGAAGCAGGGCGGCGACGGCCAGTCGCGCTTCAGCGAGCAGGTCCGACACCTGAACCAGTTCATCCTTCATTCGAGTCTCGATATTGCAGAAGAGGTGCAGTGGTCGCATGGACACATGTGAGTTTACCTCGGGAAAGGAATATAATATACCCTTCAGTACCGCTGGTGCCCCCGCGCGCCATGTAAGGAACGGGAGGATGGACAATGAAAGCTTGCGACAAGATGAACCAGACTTGCTAATCATTCCTTGTCCCACGGCCCCAGGTACCTGAAGTGCATCGACAAGTTCTTCAACAACTACATCTCGTGCTTCGTCACCGCCGGCAACGTCAAGTTCCTCCTCCTCCACCAGCCCATCGTGCCGACTTCCGGGTCGTCGTCGCGCTCGTCGACCGCCATCGGCGCCAATCCCACCAGCCCGGCCACCGAGGAGGCTATCAAGATGTTCTTCTCCGAGGTGTATGAGAACTGGATCAAGGCCATCATGAGTCCCTTCTACCGCGCCAACATGGAGGTGAGGAGTCCCATTTTCAGGCAAAGAGTGGCGGCAGCAGGGAGGAAGTATCTGTGAATGAAAAGAGCCGGGTCGGACCGAGGTTATGTGTTATTTATGATACCATGCTTGCGTTTTAATGGGAATAGAGGGGTAAATTCCAGCGCGCATTTACTGCGTTAGACTAGGTTTGAGATGCCATTGAGCTGCCCATCTCCCAAGTATTGGTGGGTCATGGGAACTTGGTTGCGGAGTCATCAACAAGCCAGAAACAAGAGACGGTTGCGAGCACATTTGTTGATGTTCAATGTGGTATTCATTTCAAAAAAGGTCGTCTTCCATGACGCCTAGTAATATCATAACCGTGTCCGCCAACGCCATAGTCAAAGACATCCCATCCCTTGTCAGCGCTTGCACGCGTCGTCCTGCCCTAGCCAAGCAAACCACACCATGGAGCCATTGATTGCTCCGCTTAACCACCGAAACCGTAGAGGGTGCGGCCCTGTCGCTTCAGGGCGTAGACAACGTCGAGCGAAGTAACGGTCTTGCGCTTGGCGTGCTCGGTGTAGGTGACGGCGTCACGGATGACACCCTCAAGGAAGGTCTTGAGAACACCACGGGTCTCCTCGTAGATCACTGGTGAGGGTTAGCACCTTGATGACGACTGCATTTTGTGAGCCAAGGATAACTTACTGGCAGAGATACGCTTGACACCACCACGACGAGCGAGACGTCGAATAGCGGGCTTGGTGATACCCTGGATGTTGTCTCGCAAAATCTTTCGGTGACGCTTGGCACCACCCTTGCCGAGGCCCTTGCCGCCCTTACCACCTGGAGTGAAGAGTTAGCAACCATCATATGGAAGTCAAGATCCCGTCAGCGCGGCGAAACGGCCAACACCGATGTGGACGTGCAACGACGCGACAGGCGAGAATAAATAAAAATTACTTACGTCCAGTCATGTTGTTGATGGGAGTATTGAAAGGTTTGATGAAAAAGGATGGATGCGGCGCGATATCGCGATGTTGTAAATGACGTGTGTTGTAGAGAAGGACGCGTTTGGGAGGCGGATAGAAGGAGGAGGAAAGTGGGAAAAAGAGGATGCGGGGGGCAGAGGGGGGCCGAAATAAATACGTGCAGGCAATCAGTAAACACGGGCAGCACAGGCACCGGAAATCAACAGCTAAAAATGCGGGCAATCAGTAGTAAAAAAAAAAAACATCCCTGGTTGTGCAACCACGCGGTCTAATGCTCAATGTGTGCCATTTTTCGGGACAGGTTCGATTTTTTGATTGGCTGATTTTTGAGATCACTCCTACCCCACCTACCTAGGTAGGTACCCGCCCGTGGTTACCTACCTAATTACTGGCACTGACTGCACACCAGACATTGGAACGTGACCCAAACATCGGGTTTGATTGATTTTAAGAGCCTTGAGGCGCAACTTGAAATCATCACGATCGCCCTTGGAAATCATCCGCATTAAAGCGAGTCCCTGTCGGTAAAAGGCATAGCATTAGTACTATGAACTCTGCTCTGACTCACTACCGTTTGCCAAAGCATTGATCAATTAATTGACCAACTATAATATAACGCTCAGTTGAAACATTCAGGATAGCGCGCTTTATTAGAGCTATCTGCCGCGTGTCTATCTAGCTATAAAAGGATCAAGCATCTCTATTCATCAATCGCGAGTTTTCTCGTGGATTTTCTCATGGAACTTCTTTGCCCATCCCATATAAAAAATGCTCACCATACATACCAATCACGCGATACACGCAAGGAGCGCAATAGATGACTCCAGTCAAAGGCTCACATAGCCTCGGGTCTTCATCTATATATCGGGGCTGGCCCACCACAGGTTCGTCGGCTCCTTGGGTCCCCGTAATGTACAGGTGCTGCTGCAACGCATGCTCCGGATACTTATACACAACAATCGAAGCCACTGTTCCACTTGCTTTCGAAAGCCTAGGCCTTTGAAGCAGCTTAGCCAAACCGAATAACGCCAATGCCATGCCCATGCTGTCATACCATCGGTCAGGAGTTGCACCAACCGCCTGCTCCCCCCCAACTCTTGATATATTCGTCCCTTGATTCCCTGGGACCATCCTTCATCTTCTGGAGCAGCTCATAGCCCAGCGTCGTTGTCCTCAAGTCGTTTCGGATACCTCATTATCCTGCCATTCCGGTCCCAAAACCAAAGCTACCCTGCCCTACCAAACCAGCCAACGCGCAGACCTGTTGAAAATCGCAAATGCTCGTGTCATCATGCCATCATGGAGTCGTCCATCTCCACGTCCTCCTCTAAACTCTCAATTGCTTCTTTAATCTGTGGGCTTGCCTGCATTACCGGTGAGTCTCATCATCAAAGAGGATGCACGGATAATCATGGTTACTTACTTTAGGATCCAAAGCGAGAGCAATGGTAAAGTGCCGTACAGAGAGTTGCTTCTCGCCCATGCTTCTATACAACTTGCCGAGGAGGAAGTGTACCGTCGCCTCATCGGGCGCCAGATCCTTCAGTATCATCAACTCTTTCTGTGCTGCCTCCAGCTGCCCTACGGCGAGCAATGCCCGTGCCTTCCGGTACCGAGTCTGAGCCGCTCGGGGTGCAAGCTCGACTGCTTTGCTGTACGCTTGCAGAGCAGGCATTATCTGCTTCTGCTTCTCCAACACCGTCCCGATACAACAGATCAAGACGGCATTGTTTGGGTTTATGCTCTGGGCGGCGTGGAAGTGCGTGTACGCCTTATCGTAGGCACCCAAACGCTCCTGAACCCTTCCAATGCCGTAGTAGGCGTTGTAATGGCGCTTGTCTGCTGATATCGCTTGTCGATACGCTGTAAGAGCTTTGTCATACTCTTCGTTGGTCACATGCTCGTGACCTTGCAAAGTAAAAGCGTAGGCGAATTTAGGGTCCAGCTGAGTTGCTCGCTTGAAACATTTCAAGGCTTGTTCGTGGTCGCGAGCTAGCGACCAGGCATTGCCCAGTGCACACCAAGCTTGTGGCGAAAACCAGGCCGCATCTGCCAGCTCATGTGCGAGGAATGAGAGGTCGGTTTCCCGCCTCAGGTGCCACAGGATCGTGGAATACACCTCCATATCCTGAAGCCGCGATGGCGCCTGCACGCGCATTTTCCGGAAGAACTTTTCGGCCTCTGCATACGAAGCCTGCTCGTAGTGCGCTCGTCCCATCTGTGCCAACACCCACGGTGTGTTTTGATGCGACAGTGGGAGAGACATCAGAGCTTGGAGGCTCTCTGGGCACTGGAATTGCGACAGGGAATAGTATCCGTTCGCAAGCTTCTTTGTGAGATCGAGAATCCACTTAAGTCCCTCCTCGAGTCTCTGGGTGTCTATTTCTGTCGTCTTGGCCACTGCCGCGTGGGGAGGGACCTCCTTGATCCTTGACATCTCCCCGTGGTCGACATCGGCATGGGCGTCCTCCAGAGGCTTGCGATTTCCGCTGACCACCCGCCCAACGCTAGAACCGCTGGACCCTGGTCGGACGATTCGAGAAATTGGGGGCCTAGCCTTCTTCAATTCTCGCCCGGCCGACGCCCCTATCGTGGCCGCGCCTGAATTTGCTTTGGAGGATGGCCTGAACATGTTGAGTCTGGCGCTGCGTCGAGTCGTTGTCTGCTCGTCCGAGGCCGCTGATCGTGCCGGATGTCCCGAAACGGTCCGCTTTCTCTCCGCCGCAGGGATGGACGATCGTAGAGCACTTGCAGACGAGTTTGGGGCATCCGCCATCACAGCTTCAGTCGTCTGGTCCTGTGGTCCCTTGTCCTGGGCTCTCGTTCGCCGGGAACCTAGCCGGTAATTCATCCTTGGGGGTGCCTCGTGGCCTGGGTCCATAGCCTGTGCGTTCCGTGTCCTTCGAGACGGGGCCTGGGGCGGGTCGTGTGGCTGAGCGGCGCGAGAAGACGTCGCATCTGCTGTTGCCCCGGGTCCGGGAGGTGTCTCCATTCCGTCAAGGCCGGAACTACCGTTCGTCGATGTTGCGTAGCGCAACCTGCCTTCGTGTATCTTCAACATGAAGTCGCTCCTTTCACTTTCCGCAGCAGAGTCCCCATTAGTCAACTCGTGAATGGTGGGAGAGTGGCTCGGGTTAAATGGGTCGCTTCCTAGGTCGGCTGCGATATTTCGTTGCGACCTCCTGGCGGGAACGTCCTGTCCATTTGGTATTGAACCTTCTCTGGATTCTGAAGATGAACCTGGCTCGACGTGAAAGCTCTGGACGAGCGCATCGTTGGCCTTGAAGATATTTGGGACACGAACGGCGACACCCATGTCGCATAGTGCTGTGAAAGCATCCCACATAAAGGGGTTGAGCTTGAGTGCCTCTTCGAAACAACTGATGGCTTTTTTCTTATCATCATAGCCACGATTCAGCTTTCCCAAGAGGCAAAGAGCTGCTGAAGCATCGGGGAAAGCGGCTCGAGTGGTCGCGCTATGCTTCCCCATGCTGCTTTTCGACGACCAGAGGCTCCGCGACTTTTCCAACGCCGAAATGCCATCCTTGTACCGCTCGAGCGCCAAGCAAGCCTGGGCAAATACCCACGCACAGCCCAAGTGAACACCGCGGTAGCCCATGGGCTTGCTAACGTCGTATGCGGATCGATTATCGCGCAGGCGCAGATGGCATAGCGCATAGAGGTACGTGGGCTCGCTGGACCTGGGGTCCTGGGCGGTCAACCGTTCGGCGAAGAAGAGGGCATTTTCGTACGAGGCGTTGTCGAGATGGTAGTGTATCGCCTGCCGAAGCAGACTACTAATGGCCGTCGGTGTAGGCGCCATACTGGATGTTGCTGTCCAGCGACAAAGGACAGAGGAGGCTGGGAGAATCGGGGGGGATGGCGCTGACTGAGTTGCCTAGCGACGTGTCCAGGCCATGAGACAGTCGAAGGATATGTCGGAGTAAAAGACTCAATGGCAGCTCAAGCGACCCGAGGCGACATAGAAGACGGTTTGTCACCGTCAAGCAAGTGTTTGTTGTCGTGCTGGGCCGTTGGCGTGAGTGGTGGGTACCGCCAGGTCGAAAGAAAACAAAGGCGGCGTGGGTCTTGGTCGCTGGCCGGCCGCAGCAGACTTGGAGGTCGACGTCACCAGGAGAATTAAGAATTAAAAAGAGGCGAGAAGAATACAGCGTCGCGGGGAGTTCGCTCAGGTGAAGGGAGCGCCCAGATGGCACGGCCGAGGAGGAAGGATCGAGAGGCGTTGGAAGCGTGCAAAGGAAGCCGTGAAAGTGTCGGCGGCTCGCAACGTTTCGTGAGCGGGAGCGGCGGGTGGATCCGTCCTGGCGGGTTACTGAGAGAAGAGGGCGATGAGAACGACGGGAGGTTGGAGGGAAGCCCTAAAAGAACATGGAGGGATGGAATAAAAAAGGAAATTCCCTTCTACCAACTAATCCGGCTTCGATAGGAGTGGCACATGGTATGTGAGATAGGCCGAACCTTGAAAAAAAGCTGCGGCAAAAATTGCACGTTACTTGCGAACGTGAACTTCAGCGTGAATGTTTGAAGTGGACGGCGGGCCTGATGGGTGAGCAACCGCGCGCGCTATTGTTGTCAGTCGCTCTGGGCTGTTCTGATTGGACGAGGGTTGCGCCAGGCAACCAGCCTCCAGGCACGAATACCCGCTGCGAGTCGCTGCATGGAAGTCGCTGCAAGCCGCAGCGACATTAGCCACTGAGCGTTCGCCCTGTTCCTTGCAGCATGATAGTCTGGAACCTCACGTCGCTAATAAAAGGACGAATTTCAATACCGCCATCTAATTACCTATAATAATCCTTGGCAGAGGTGCACAACACATTTTTAAGTGTTTTAACAGGACTTTGACGGCAATAGCTCATCGTTCTTCCAATTACAGATTTGACTTGGATTGAGGCGACACGCTTCAGGTTCGACTCCGGATCAGCATCACATACACTGGCAGATATTCATATGCTTGAGTAGCAGAATGGCAGAAGACACAAGGTTCCCAGAGATTCATTAATCGTAACTGAGTATCCTATATCTACCCTTCCTTCACAATGCCAACGAGGAGCACTTCATACTGGTCATCGACGGGCAGCGAGTCAACACTTAAGCAGCGATGGTGACCTCAACCTCAACACCGGCCTCGACTGCAGAACGGTTAGACAGGTGACAACCACCCCGACGAGGAAGGATTCCTTACTGTTGACGATGACAGACTTGACGACCTCGGTGGGGGCGTGGAGGTCGATGAGGCGCTTGTGAACGCGGAGCTCGTAGGTGTCCCAGGTCTTGGAACCCTCACCGCAAGGGGTCTTGCGGGTGGTGATCTTGAGGTTCTTGGTGGGCAGGCGGACGGGGCCCTTGAGGGTGAGACCCTTGCTGCGGGCGCGCTCAATGAGCTCGGCGCTGACCTTCTCGAGAGACGAGACCTTTCGGCTGGTCAGGGTGATTCGGATGCGGTGGCTCTTCTGTTGGAGGAGTGGTCAGCCATGATGAAAATTTCGCCGCGAAATGGTTTTTTTCTTCAACGTACGGGCTGCTCGCCAAGATCCTTGTCGTTCTTCTGGTGAGACATTTTGAATGGCTGGTCAAGACTCGGCAAGTATGACTGCAACGGTAACGTGATGACGGCCTGGTGAGGTTGAGGGAGTGATTTCTTTGGTGTTGTGGAGTGTTCCAACTGAATTTCGCACCAAATAAAAAGAAGATATCTAAAAATTGTGCGCTTATCGCTTATCGCGCATCCCCACAACCACCCACCGCATGGCCTGGACTGGACTTATTCCGACCCCGACCACTTCGAGACCCGGCGGAAAGTGGATCAGCTTGGGGTAGGTAATTACTAGCATCCCCGTCGACACGCTGTTCACGACTTCCACCAATCCATATTGGTCAACGCCAGGTTTGCGACTCAAAACCCCAGCCGGTCCAACATAACTACATACAGAGCGCGAAGGGGACACCCGACACCGAAATCGCGAGCTGATTACCCGCCGCTGTATTCATCATGGCTCAAAAGGCGAAAAAGGATCGCGCCAAATCCAACGCCGCGGCCCTCAATAACCTCCACATCGGCTCCCTCATCGTCAACGCCCTCTTCCTCTTGGCCCACTTCCTCTTCCGCGCCCGCTCGCTCTGGCTCTACGGTCTCCTCTCCGCCCCTGCGCTCATCTGCGAGTACGTCCTCGAGATCTCTGGTCGCCCCAAATACGATGCATCCACGCGCGCTTTGCGCACAGCCGGCGAGGACCTCTCGTCGCCGGGCCTGACCGAGTACATGTTCGACGTCATCTGGGTTACCTGGGCGTCGGCGGTTCTCGTCATCCTGTTTGGAAACAAGGGATGGCTCCTGTGGGCGGCCCTCCCGGCTTACGGCCTGTATCTGGGGAGCGGGCTGCTCGGTATGGGCAGGCAGAAGATGGCTGAGCTGCAAGGCGGAGGCGGCGGCGGCGACGCTGTGTCCCAGGGCAATCGCAGGGCGCGTCGTGCCGCTTAAGTTGAACTGTTCGTCTACGGAGCGCTCTATCTACCCTGCATCCTAGAATTGGCCTCCTTTCTAGGCGTCTTGTTGAGGCCGCTCCCCCGTCCACCGCTCTATGGTCTCGTCGTCGACGTTGCGCACCAGGACGTGTATATGCTCCAGGGCGCGCACGCTCTGGAGAGCCACCCAGTTCTTGAACCACAACACTCGGCTTTCGCCATCCGGACCCAGGGCATCAATAAAGTACCTCTTAACGAAAGATTTGACCAACGCTCTGCTCTCTGGGGTCATGTCCCCTGTCTCCGGGTCCGTAGGGATGGTGGTGCGCGACCACACGACGATGTGACAGATCTCCTCATCCAGGCCATACGGCCAGTCGTTGACCAGGACGCGGTAATCCGAGGGGTTGTCGAACGGGATTGTGGATGCAGGAGTGAATGGCGGCTTGGCCCAGGACCCAGGCAATCGGTTGATCAGGAGATAGTTTGTCATGGATCCATACTCTGCTTTTGTTTCCGCTGTCCACTTGATATATCGGCGGAGGTCGGATGGCTTGCGCTTCAGGACAGAGAGGTTGTTTGTCTCTGCCTCCGGTGTCAGTCAAACCCGCCTCTCATCCTGCCAGTGCCCCTACCTCACCACATAGACCCAAGCATCTTGAAGGACAACGACTCACCGATGATATTCTTCAAATCTTGCCAGTCATGCTTGTGAAACTCCTCATCTGTCTGCGACAGAACCCACCTGTCAACGTCGGTGAGTGGGAAGGGCGACTCCTCCGGTAGCTTCTCGCCCATTGTTGTTGAGGCCGTTGGGGGACCACTTGAACGTTGGATGGTCTCAAAAAAGATAACGTAGATCTTGTATATAGCAGTGGCAGCCCCCTGTGAGATTTCCTTGGCTCAACTGTGTGAGAAGAGAAATGGCGATGGTTACAAAACGAGAGGTACTGCTCCAGTCAAACAGAGAACGTGGCCGGAGAATGTGTCCGTGACACACAAGAATCGCATGAGCCGTTCCTCGTCTGGAATGCTCCGCCGTTGCGCGCATTGCGGTGAGTGCTGTGAGTAAG
>JABFEP010002200.1:0-19874 GCA_013618265.1 Fusarium albidum
TTGAGATATCGCCAATTCTGCTAGAAGAATAGCAATGGAACTTGATAAGGTCGATGATGTTGTCGTTGGCGACGATGTCATCCAGATCCTTGTCGCGGCCGATCTCGTAGGCCGTTGCTACCCTCCGGAGGGTGTCCATCTCGGCAGAATTGGCGATATCTCAACAGGGCATGAGATGGATGCTAAGGAGGCTCAATGGCAAGAAGAAGCAACGGTTCGAACACGACCTCGATAAGCAACGATAGTGCCGACTCCTTAATCAATCACCTGTTACCTAACTAACTGCTTCAGCAGAACCATGCACATCGACGACGGCGGTTTCCCCGAGGTCGTAACCCCCAACCACTTTGAAAAAGGCGTCGTCGGATACGAACCAGCAGCATCCACCAACACGGCCGTGACCGTGACGCCCCTTCATCTCCTCGGGGACCAACCCGATACAGTCGACTGCCCGTTCTGCAGACGGCGAACAGAGACGAGGGTGAAGAAGAATCCTTCTCTCATGACCCAGTAAGCTTTTGCCGTCATGGACAAGATTGATTTTCTAAACATCAAACACCAGCCTGGCTGCAACGAGCCTCTTCCTCACAACCGTCGGTGGTGCCGTGGCCCCCTACGCGTGCCACTGGAACAGCCATGTCAGCCACAGCTGCACAAACTGCAACCGCAGGGTGGCCTGCCGTCGGTACGGACAGCACGAGATGAAGCCCCTGGGGACGCCGGAGCATCTGAGGGAGGTGTCGAGGTTTCCTGCACCGGCTGAAGGACGTGCGACTACATAATTGAAATGGGGACATACATGTATCTCAAGCTGCTAAGGGGAATTCAAAATAGGGAATAGTCGCTTTCTGGGGGTTCTTGATAGTATTCAGATGATGGAGGTGTACTGTATCTATTCGGCTGTCTTTGAGCAAACCTAAGTGCACCGTCTGGTCTTGAAATTCAAAACTTGCCCTCTCAAGAAACGATATTCAAGCTCAAGTGACCAACTGCCCAAGGCTTTTATACAGTTATACCCGCCCTTTCATGACCCGCTGTTCGCCCTGAACCCCTCCCTGACCCTGCCCACTAGGGCGTCCGCCTTGACCTCCCTACTCTTCGTCACATTCTTTCCAGCCCCAGCCACGACCTTGTCCGCCTCCAAGGAAAGCACGACGCTGGCCCTGAAGAACTGCTCCCGCACCCAATCTCTCTGGCCCGGCCTTGCAGCCCGAGCGAGAAAGCACCCGTGCTCCTCGGCAAGCAGGCTGAGGACCGTACTCAGGAGATTGATCAGATGCCACGGGCCCTGGGCGATGACGTGGCCCCGGTGAGCCTCCGGCGACAGGTACGAGTCGCTCGTCAGGTATTCCAAGAATCTGCCATGCCAGGGCTCGAGGTCGTGGTAGCTCGGGTGGGCGATGACCGGGTTCGTCAAGTCGCCCAGGCCTGAGCGGCCGCTCCTGTTGCCGATGTAGAACGGCACGCTCTCGCATATAGAGTCCATGTTCTCTCGGACCTGCTTTTCAGCGCGGTATACCAGGGCCTTTGTTGTATCTGTGACGTTCATGGTCGACAGAACCGCGTCTGGGACGAGCTCCAAAATCGTGAGCTTGATCTTGAGGAGGATGAGTCGGTAGCTCCGCCAGTTGTTCCAGATGGCCGCGACCTGGACAGCGGGGTACACGTCGCAGCCGATAGAGTAGTTGGTTATTGGAGGGTTGGCATCTTTCACTTGCTGTAGTCTGCACGGGTGCCAATGGCTCGGCACATGCTGCACCCAGTCTTGCAGGCGTGCCTCTGCGGCCTTGACTTTGAGCCACAATGCCTTGACGTCGTCCTGCTGGGCTGCTGAAGCGGATGCTCCCTGCCACTGGGAGAACAGGCGTACGAAACCATGTTGTAGCCTTGCCACCGAGATGCCGATGGTATCAAGCATAGTGCTCGGGTTCAACCAGGCTGGATTCTGCAACAGCCAGGAGTGAACTGCAGATGACAGCGGTCTCTTGGAGCGTATCGCGTACGAGACCTCGGAATGCAGGATATAGCACGTCAGTTGCTGGGCGATGGCCATGCCGGCAGCACGCCGCTCCTGGCTCATGAACAGCACCACGGCGCCGTCTTGGTGAGTCCGAGTGGCCTTGCGGAGGCTGTGCACGGCAAAGAGGTTCTCGTAGAACTGGAGCGCCAGGGCGGCGATCGTGGTCGAGTGGCTGTTCCTCTCCTCCGGATCCTTCAACGCCTCGCGGAGCCGAGCCAGGGCCTGAACGTACGGCTGATGCGGCAGGGCAAAGTTGATGTCGTCGCCGCGCCACATGTCATAGAGCCTCGTCGCAACAGCAGTGACAGCCGTGTGGGCGGCCGAGGTAGGGCGCTCGGAGGCGAGGACGGGGGCCAGCACCTCGAAGAAACCCCGCGTGGATGCGAGGCTGCGGCCCGAGCCAGCAAAGTTGCCGAGGAAGAAGGCGAGGGCTGCATCTCGCTGCGGCTGCTGCAGAGCAGGGGAGATGGAGTGGTTTGTCGTCGTCGTGACGGCTTTGCAGGTGGTGGCTTTCTTGCGAGGCTTGGAGCTGCAGTTGATGGTCTGAACCTTGAACTTTAACTGGACGGGTTTGGGATCGTAGCCGCCACATTCCCTACCGAGACGTAGACACTGCTTGCAAACGGGCTTGCCCTCTGTTGGGTGGCCATATAGTCAGGACTGAAAAAGATGTGATGAAGACCAGAGTCTAGACTCACCGTCACATTTGACTCGCCGAGCTTTGCATGTATGGCAACCTTTAGAGGGGCCATGGTTCACCATGGTTGCTGGGCTTTTGCCAGAGGAGCACAGTGAGGGCTGGGACTCTGCAAATAAGAGTAGTATTGGTTTTGCGACAGGTTTGTGCCGCAGACTGGCCGGGCATATACGTCAAGTCCCTTGCTATTGAAACCTGTTGCAGCCTTTTTTTGCTTGTTGGTCCTGGGGCACCGCCCTGCTGAGCTGATTCTTGCAAGTGTCAAGTGTGGCCATGTCGTTAGTCAGACGGAAAAGATGTGTCCAATCACAGCTGAATTCCCGGTCTGAGTCGTAATATCCATGGTAGGGCTGGAGATCATCAACAGGGATCCATCTCCATGTGAGCGGAGCCTGAACCCCTCAATGTGCTGAAGATGTCGGGGATCGGGATGTAGTGCAGACTGGAAAGAGCGGCAAGGAAAGAATAGAGGAGAGAACCTGTCAGCCTGTCAACACCTGATACAAAAGGCCATGGAGCTTGGGCTGAGGTCGTCAAGTCGCGACCCCTTCCACACGGAAACATGGCCCAATCAAGCTGCGATCCACGCCAGGCCAAGCTCAGCTCTCCGGGAAACACCCTGGAAATCGAATTTAGCCCCGAGATCCAAGTGGGACTCGACACGGCGATTCATACCGATGGGGCTGGAGGGTCTGTCTCCGTCTCACCGACTGGTGTGCAGCCGAGGCGTGACGTGATATCTGACTACAGTCTGCAGTCCAGCGGCGTGACCTGTGATGGAACTGAGCTTCATGATCTGCCGTGGGGATGGGATGCCCGAGGAGCCGATACCGCAAAAGGATGTCTGACGCGAAACTCGAGCGATTTCACATGTTGCAGCTTGATTTCCTCTTGTCATGGTCAGCTCCAAGTTGGCCGGTTTTCCGTCGTAACCGAAAAAGGACCTTGTTGACAATGGAAGAAGAACTGATTTAGGAACAAAGACAAGCTCAACAGTCAAACAGGAGGAAATTCAAAGAAAAGTTCCGAATTGGTGGGGCGGGGGAGTATCGGCAAGAACCGACTAGCGTCGATCTGAAATCCATGTTCTAGTTACGTAGTTAGTGGCCGACTGCCTGTCAGATCTTACTGTGCCCTCATGCTACTTGATCAGGAGAGAGAGTTGCGAATATCAAGGCAGAGGTTCCTAGACAAATATGCGGAAGAAATCCGGACATGTGTCGGGGATTTCAATTTAAACCCCAGCTTCTCCTGGTCCTAGACATGAGTCAACACCATCATACAATATCCAAAGAAAGAGTATCAAACATAGAACCTGCTTCGAGTCTTTCCGCTGGGAGTAGTAAGGATTTGCTGCTTGTTGTATAGGATCCCTACGCAAGTAGCCTAGTGGCCGTGTAGGAAGAATCAACATTGCTTGATTTCATGATTTGTTATTTGGCTGACCGGATGTCCGGATGTCGAAAACCCGGATATACGCCACTCTGACCCTGGCTCCCCCAAGCCCCCTTGCCTACAACGGTAATGATTCTAGCTAGTAGCACCTGGGTGAGTGATCAGATTTGATCAAGGGAATTTAAAACTTACAAGGCCCAGGACATGATCATGATTCCTTTACTCCATGCTTTGGAGCTGGGGCGGATGGCAGTGATATTCTAACAACTCTATCACTCCAAAACGTACAAGGAAGGGGATGTTGACTTGGGGTTCGATTCATTCTCTATTACATTTACAGGGGTCAAGTGCCAAAGAGGATATGATGTGACTTTGGAATCATATAACCTTTTTAGCTGTTGGGTCAGCGAATCAGTTGCCCTAGTCCCCTGGCCCGTGTTTCTACGCTAAAATCCGACCAGGTGGGTAAGAACTATAAGAACAAGCTTAACCGCCAATCCATTCGAGATCAGTTTTACACAGTTCCTCGAGGGCCTTGAGGATGAAGAGAAAGGCTCAACTGTCAAGCAGCAATGGATGAAACAATGTTGGCGTTCTCCCCCGTCCAGGCGGGAATTGTAATTGTGGGGCCCGAGGCTCGCGGGCCGAACCAAAGGGGGTCTTTCCCTAGACGTTTCCCAACAGTCAATTTCCTCAACAAGAAATTTTCCATGACCCGGGCATCGAGAAAATCGAACCTCGCACCACCAGCAAGAGGCAAAACTCGAGATGGCGGATCCGATTGAACATCACGACATCCTTGTCCTGGGAGCTGGCCTCTCGGGCATCAACACGGGCCACCTCCTCCGCGAGAAGCTCCCGCACCGCCCCTTCACCATCCTCGAGGGCCGCGAGACCATCGGTGGCACATGGCGGTTCTTCCGGTACCCCGGGTTCCGATCCGACTCGTATATGACTTCGTTCGGCTTGCAATGGCACCCCTGGAAGCACAGGCACAAGATGGCCTCGGCCCCCGAGATCGTCGAGTACATGGAGGAGGCCGTCGACGCGGCGCGGCTCAGGGACAAGATCCGCTTCAGGCACAGGATCCTGAGTTGCGAGTGGAGGACCGACGAGCAGACGTGGAGGCTGGAGGTCGACGCCGACGGGGAGCGCAAGGTCTTTGTGGCCAACTTTGTCATCAGCTGCCTGGGGTACTACTCCTACGACAAGGCTCTCGAGACCGTTATCCCCGGCCTGGAGGACTTCCAGGGCGACACCATCCACCCGCAGTGGTGGCCCGAGGGCTTTGATTACTCGGACAAGCGCATCGTCGTCATCGGCTCGGGCGCCACCGCCGTCACCATCGTCCCGTCGCTGGCAGAAAAGGCCGCCAACGTGACCATGCTCCAGCGCAGCCCGTCCTTTGTCATCTCCCGGTCGACCTATTCCTACCTCGACTCGTTCCTCCGCCTCGTCCTCCCGTTGGCATGGGCGCACTGGCTCATGTGGTGGAAGGATGTGGTGCTTGAGGTGTTTGCCACCGAGATGCTCCTCAAGTTCCCCGACTACAGCCGACGTCTCATCATGGGCTCGATGAAGGCCGCGCTCCCCAACGACATCGACGTCAACGTCCACTTTAACCCGAGCTACAACCCGTTCCAGCAGCGGCTCTGCATGTGCCCGGACGGGGATTTCTTCAAGGCTCTGCACAGGGACAACTGCGAGATCGTGACGGACGTCATCGAGACGGTCACCAAGGATGGGATCCTGCTCCAGTCTGGCCGCAAGCTCGAGGCCGATGCCATCGTCACCGCCACGGGACTTCACGTCCAGCTCTTCGGCGGCCTGATCCCCCGGGTCGACGGCCAGCCCATCAGCTCTGGCTCTCGGTACACCTGGCGCGGCTGCATGCTCGAGTCCCTGCCTAACATGGCCTTCATCATGGGCTACGTCACCACGTCTTGGACGCCCGGCGCGGACGTCATGGCCAGGACGTTGGTGCGCATCATCAAGCACATGGAGAAGACGGGCTCCACGAGTGTGATGCCCGTCATGGAGAACAGGGACCAACAGCCACAGAAGCTGGTCGTGTCTGCGACCAGCAGCTACTTCATCAAGGCTTCCGACAGGCTGCCCAAGGTGACAAACAAGGGGCCGTGGTACGGGCGGGTGAACCTTGCCGTTGACGCCTGGGGGTGGCTGTTTGGAAGCGTGACGGATGGGCTCATGTATAACCAGGGCGGGAGCAAGAAGGATTTATGAGCATTTCCAAAGCCTTTGATTCAAAAGGACACGACGGTTTCAAGGGACGATTATCACGATATAATGTTTACGGGCTTGGAAAACGACCACAGATGGCCGCTGGGAGGCAGGCTGGCCCATGCGTGGAGCATATGAAGAGAAGGGTCTGCTACGGTAGGAGGATTCACTAGATCCAGCTCAAAATTCCGATGACGAGAATTTGTCTACGTGTGAGGCAATTATGTGCGGCCTCATGAGTGCAGCCGCTGGGGCTGGGACCTGGACATCCCTTGTCACTAACAGCCCTTTGGCATGGCTTGGGACAAGCGCCGAAAGCACGAATCGCCCCCTAATCGCAAAGATGGGGTTCACAATGTCTCACCTGGATCTCAAACGGACAGCCATGTCTTGAGACCTGCGCTGGACCTGAATATCAACAGAGGCAACCAGGAGCAAAGACGCGGCATGGAAACTCGATCTCGATGTCCTAGTAACTGCCACAGCGTTGTTAGTTAGTACTAAAAAGATGCTTTTAATAGCCACCACAGACCCAACCCCCCCTTTGCACTGGCGCATAATAATGGGCTAACTTATCCGTACAGGTACTTTACCAGGGTCTCGGACCTCAGCTCCTCCGGGAGAACAAATCATTGGAAAGCCACGCCGCCTAGAGTGGAGCGCCACGAGCTATCTCTGCCGACGGGATGGTCCGTAAATGCGGCACTTCTGCACCAAAGAAACGAGAATGTCTGCATGTGCCAGTGCCTGGCCAAGACGAACAGGACTGGCCCCCCGGCGTCAACAGCGACACCAGCAAACCAGAGTCTAGAACCGGAAACCCGCCCGCACGTCCCCGGTGCATCCTTTGGTGGAGATTCCTTCCCGGTGGCCGTGATGGCCTCTTGGGGAAAAGGGTCCGGGATGTCGGGTCCCCATTTCGAAATGTACCTGGAGGGATATCTGCGCCGCTTCCTACAACCTCGCGTGGGCGGGCTTGTCCCATTAACTAGCTCCCACAATGGTCAGCATTAATGAAGCAGCAGCAGCATCATCTCTGCGGGGGCGGGGGAAACAATAACAGCTTTTGCCTTTTCCCTCTTCTTCTTTTTTTAAACGTCCCTGGAAGTTTCCGACCATGGGATTGCTGGCGTGCCTGACGTTGACGAGATTCTGCATCTGCGTCATCATTGGCCTGTCTGCCAGTCTTTTTCTGCGCCAGGTTCGTCGCTGGTACCGCCTGCGGCACGTTCCCGGGCCCAGGCTTGCAGGATGGTCGTCGTGGTGGCAGCTCAACGGGGCTCTCAGCGGTGTCTATCATGAGCACCTCAAAGATGCGGCGGACCGGTTCGGTGCGTCGAACACCCAAACCTGGAATATGTCCATCAATGCTGATCGCAGACAATATAGGCCCTCTTGTGCGCATCGGTCCCAATGAGTTGCTCTCAACAGACCCCGACGTGCTGCGCAACATGTCTGCGGTGCGGAGCACCTACACAAAGGGCGACTTTTACGCCTCAGGCAGGATAGTCCCCAACGTGGACAATGTCGTCTCCGAGAGGGACGAAGCCAAGCACAAGGCAATGAGAGCCAAGATGGCGCCCGCGGTATTGTTTTGTCCGTAACTTGAAAGCATCCGCTGACTTGTTGGTAGTATTCCGACAAGGACAACCAGGGCTTCGGTTTCGAGGCCGGCATAGACCAGCAGCTCGTCAACTTCATCGCCCTCATCGACCGCAAGTACGTGTCGACGGCGAGCGAGACGCGCCCCGTCGACATGGCGGAGAAGACGCAGTTCTTCGCCCTCGACGTCATCGGCCATGTGTCGTTCGGCGCGCCCTTTGGCTACCTCGCCCGGGACGAGGACCTCTACCACTACAACGAGATAAACGTCAGCTCCCTGTCCGCCATGAACCTCGTCTCGGTCTACCCCTGGCTGGTCAAGATGGTGCACCGGTGGCCGCTGCGTCTCCTGCTGCCCCGCGAGGAGGACCAAGTCGGCTTTGGGCGTCTGATGGGGTGGGTGCTTGAGCTTATGGCTCATTAACCATGTATATACTGACATTTGTTCCATGTAGCTTCGCGACGGCATTTGTTCGGAGACGTCTTGCTCAGGGCGCCCTGCCCGCAAAGGATATGATGCAGGCTCACATCAACAACGGCATGAACCAAGAGGAACTCATCCAACAAGTCTTCATCTCCATGTTTGTCGTCTTCTGAGATGTGCTTGACAAGAGTTTCCACGAGACTAATAGCATGCAGCATCGCCGGCTCCAACTCATCGGCTCACGTCCTCCGCATGATCCTCCTGTCGCTCATGACGAACCCCCCCGCGCTCGTCTCGCTCGTCGCCGAGATCCGCCAATCAGCCCCGTCAGCCGGCCCCATCATATCCTGGGCCCAGATCCAGACGCTCCCGTACCTCCAGGCCGTCGTCCGCGAGGGACTGCGCATGTGGCCGCCCCTAGGAGGCCTCGGCTTCAAGCAGGCTCCCCCCGGGGGGGACACCATCAACGGCTTCTTCGTCCCCGAGGGCACGCAGATCGGGCAGGGCTTCTACGCCGTCGGGAGGTCGCGACGGGTCTGGGGTCAGGATGCCGACATGTTTCGCCCCGAGCGCTGGCTGCTTGCCGAGGGGCAGGAGCTCAAGAGGATGGTCGCCGCGGTGGATACGCAATTTGGCCATGGCAAGTACGCGTGTCTAGGCAAGCCAATCGCTCTCATGGAGATCCACAAGGCTATTTTCGAGGTAAATCCCAGAGTCCACCACCAAAAGACAGAGGGGGAATCTTGTCCCCCCGAGACAAAGTGCTGACTTTTTGTCACAGTTGATAAAGAGATACGATTTCGCTGTGATGAACCCCGAGAGGCCCATCAAGACGCAGACCTCGGTCTTTCTCTTCGCCTCGGACTTTTGGGTCAAGATCATCAAACGGGACGAATGAGACGTGGTTCGTTGTACATACTGTCTGCATAATCCGGACTGCTGAGAATTAAATGGTAATGTATTCTAATTTGCTCAAGGCAAGTCGATTGATGCGGAGGAACACCTTTTGGCTGGATGACTTCTCAGCAATCAATGACGGCAAATTCGACCTGCATGGCCCGTCTGACCTTTATTCTGTGCCCCAGGTCTTTGCGCGTGTTATCTCCAACCAGAGCAAGGTCGGGTTGATGGTGTGAGTGGGCGTGGAGAACTGCTGCTCAATGTCCGGCAGTTATCCTCTGGCTGTTTCAAAGTCCGTTCAAGATGGGAATCGGACTTCGAGCATTGTAATGGTCCCCGTCCTTTTCCATAATCCGTGGCGGGAAGCATGTGCCGTCGACAAAGCCACCCCAGACAATAACTTGCCTCAGGGGGGTCTGAGATGTCGAGATCCTTTCATCCGACCCTCACACCCTCTTCATCCTCGTCTTCGTCCTCGCCCGGCTTTCTTGATGGCGTCCCCAATGTCTCCAGGCCCCTTGCTCCAGCCAATTCCGCCGGCGCATTTGCCGAAGCGTCGGCCACCTTGCCTTGACCCATGGCTTCCTGATACTTCCGACCAGTCTCATCCAGCAGCGCCTGGACCTCTCCCTCTCTTTTCACCATCTCTTCCCGCTCCCTCTTGAGCTTCTCTACTCGCGCCTGCTTGCCCTTCATATCCTGCTCCATCCCCTTGAGCGTCGACTGGAGGCGGGCTAGACATTCCGTCAGACTAGGAAGAGCCGAGATCTTGGGGGGCGCTTGCAGGAGGTGCTGGGCAGGGTCCTTGCGCGGCTTCTTGAGACCGTCCATGCCCGCACGCGTCTGCGCGGCTTCGTAGGCGATTCGTCGTTCGGCATCGCTGTCGGACGAGGAATCAGACGTATGGCCTTCGGCCGTGTTGATGAGCTCGGCCATCTTCTGCCTGTCATGCTTGCGGCGCTCTTTCTCGGCTCTCTTGCCCAGAGAAAGTCCGCCGTCTTCAACGTAGCTATCGAAACCCTCGCCAAGGTCTTCATCCTCCGCCATCAAGCGGGTGTCGTCCTTCTTTTTCCGGCCCAGGGGATCGTCGTCGTCGTCTTCGACAGACAAAAAGTCCTTTTCCTTTGCCAAGCGGGCACGCCGTTCCTTCTTCTCGCGGATTTCGGCCTCGGAAAGAATTGCCGTCGTCGTCGTCGTCGTCGTCGGGTTGGGCTGGCCCAAGTCGGAAGATTCAACGACAAGAGCACCCTCGAGCTCGGAAGCATCCAGGTCCATCATGTCGCTGTCGTCAGGGGGGAGCGTCGACACATTGTGGGGCGTATTGGGCGTCGACGACTGCAGCTCCTCCAGGTACTCTTTGCTGTACTTTGGCCGATCGCCGTCGGCATCCCCCAGCGACCTCACAGGGAGGCCCCTCGTGCCCAGTCCCCTCCTGATCGCGCTGTTCTCCAGTGCGCGCCCCAGAGGGAGCCTCTTTGGTGTAGTAGTAGACGCCTCTGCAGTCTCCTCGTCCCCAGGGCCTGCGTCGTCCCCGCCGAACGATAGCCGCGAGGGTTTATTGGGCCGCTTCTTTAACTTCAGCGAGCCTGACCGACTAATCGTTGGTCGAACAACGACTGGTCCGTCGTTATGGTCGTCATCATCGTCGCCGTCGTTTTTCGTAGATGTAGTGCTGTCGCCCAAGCTGTCGCCGTCGGCCGGGTTGAAGCTTTTCCTCAGTCCTGATTGTCGAAAGGGTCTTCTTCCGGATTTTGCGCCGAAAGCCGGCTTCGGAGGCTCTGTAATCCACAAAGTCAGCCTTTTTTGGTCCTCCTCATCAGCAAGCGTCGCAATGGTAAAAGGGTCTGGGGGCAATAACTCACCATCATTGGAGACGCTGTCGCCGCTGAGGGATGATGCGTTTTCGGCCGAATCGTCATCATCAGCGACCTTGATGACTCTTGCTTTTCGTCTCCCAGCAAAGGAACTCATGATGCGACGTTTTGTTTGTTTTGTTTGTTCGCTGGCGCAGGTCAAGTTGCAGCAGGGTCTAGCAGAGAGGGAGGTGGACAAGCGGTTGGTTGAACGATTGAATCTTATCGCCACGTGACCCTGTTTTTTCCCTTGCCCATGGGCAGCAGCTCCATGGCCCGCCGCGATCGCGTCGCATATCTTGAAAGCACATCCCAAGCTATTCAACATTTGACTGCTCAAGATGGCACCCCCACAGCCTGAGCTCAAGAAGGTACGCTTATTGGTTTTGTCGCGCTCTTTATGTCTTTATTTTCCTTGCCCATTGCAAAACATGTATTGGCCATATTGCAGCCTAGGCACATTCGCTAACTTTTTCCCACCCAGTACATCGACAAGCGAGTCTTCATACAGCTGAACGGCAGTCGCAAGGTCTTCGGTGTCCTTCGCGGCTACGATGTGAGAATTCCCTCAAGATGCTCTGGATCCAAGGGCTAATATCTCCTACTAGGTATTCCTGAACATTGTCCTGGAGGAGGCGGTGGAAGAGAAGGACGGCGGAGAAAAGATCAGACTCGGCATGGTGGTACGTCTTGTTTCTGCTCGGTTGGGCTCAAGCCTATGGTGTAAATGATGTAGCTGACTGGTGTGCTAAACAGGTCATTCGAGGCAACTCGGTGGTAATGCTCGAGGCGCTGGAACGAATCGGCGGCGACGATCGACAAGGCAGATGATCAAACGATGGGGGGATTTGCGATGAATTGTTTGGCGTTTTTTCCAGGTCGAGAATGAGACACGGTCCCCCTGTGGACTGTTTCGTTGGGGGGTCATAACTATCTTGCTAGACATGAAAAGAGAGAGGATACCCTTCCTTAGTTGGTCTGTCCAGTCCACCCAGGCCTTCTTGGATCCAGACCCCCTATCTGGTCTGTCCAGTCCAGACCTTCTCGTCATACCAGTCCATCATCTTCCCTCCATACGCCTTCTGCCATCCCTTGATTCCCCCGCTCAGGATCTCTACCTTGATAGCACGCTCGCCCACCTGATCGAGGTAGTCCTGCATCCATCCAGCGCATCGAGGTCCTCTACTCCCACAGCTCCCTACTTGTCATTAGCCAACTGCTTTCAAGCTAGAGAGAGAGGGGTCTCGCCGCAATAAAAGATGATTCTGCAAATACCCGCCTGCTTGCAGAGCTGGTGGACGACAGGCCGCGTCTGGTAGAACGTGTGCGCCGGCAGGTTGATGGACGTGGCGACTGTCCCGCCCTCCCAGTCGGTCCTCCTGACATCAACCAGGAGGAAATCCCGCCTGGCGTCTTTGCCAGCGGCGGCATTCTTCTCGATCAGGCTGGCAACCTCGGATGCCTCGACTCGAGGGCACGAAGCCTTTGCTTCGGGGAATGCCTCCCACCACTGCGGGGTGCTCTGCGGGGCAGCATTGGCCATCTTTGGGGCAGAAGAAGAGTAGTGAGGAGAACAGCGAGGTAAAAGTCTGATGATGATATGTCAGTGCTCTCTGCGGAAGAGAAAAAGTCTTGACTTTTGAAGAGTCAAAGAGTGAGTGTAAGACCCAAGTTCAAGAAACTGGAAGGTTGACCCCAATTCTAGGACTGTCTGAAACCCGTTGCTGGCCGACAAAGCAACTTCTCCGCGGATAATGATCCGACATGTGGTATAATTACAGTCAATAGCGTAGCTCCTTATTAACAATTTCATCTCTCCGTTCCCCACAGTCATATATGCATATTGGATTCTGCTTCATGTTGCTGGAATCTGTAACTGTCTGTTGTCGGCCTCACAAGCCGCCGCTGTTGTTCAAATGACTATATCCCCATGGCCATCGTCCTCGCCCAAAGAATGAACCCGCAAATGCAAACAAATACCAGAGTACTCGCGAAAGGACAAGGTCAAATAACTATGACTGCATGCCAGAAACAAATTGCCTCCCAAACCCGTTTCCGTAACCGCAGAGAGCCCGAGAACAAAAGAGACGGGTGAATGAATGACAAGAGAGGATGACAAGAGAGGATGACAAGAGAGGGTAAAACACGCAAGAACCAAACGACTGTGACTAAGTCGGGGTTGTAATCTCAGTCTGAGCTCCAGGGAGAGACGCCCAGCGCTCTCAACCCGTTCTCAAAGACCTGCCTCGCGTTGTCATACAAGGCCAGCCTCGCTCTGCTGGCATCCTCCCGGTCTGTCCAGTCCTGCTCGTCGTCATCGTCGAGAGTCACCATGAGTTGATCGACGAGCCGCAGCAGGTAGACGATGATGTGCGATGGCTCGAGAGCCTTGAAGGACGCCTGAGCCGTGTCGGGATACTGCGCCATGATGCGCAGGAGCTCGGAAAAGTCTTCTCCCTCGAGGGAAGCATAGTCCAGCGTCGCGTAGTCCAGGTCTGCCGGCTTCGAGTCCAGCTTCGAGGACAGCCTGGCGAAGCAGTTCTGGATCGCTGCTCCCGTTTCACCGGTCAGGGCCGTCATCTTCTTGGGGTCGCATACATAGGATGTCATTCGCTTGTGGGTGTGATCCTGGATGAAGAGGGCCGAAAGTCCAAGCAGATCAACCGACTTGTCCGTCTTGCTCGCATGTATCGGCTCCTCTTCCTCTTCGTCAATGTTGCTCTGCATGGCCGCATGGCAGCCGTCGAAATAGTCGCTCAGCAGCCGGGCGTCCTTGAAGCGATCCGGTAGTCCGTTGATCTTGGCAAACGCAACATGCTGGATGCGCTCCGCCAGATCCTGCCTGCCCATCAGCTCGAGTGTCTTGATGACTCGGTTGAAATGCATCTCCTGCTCCGTCACCACGACATAGATCATCTTGTCGAACGAGTGCGCCTTGTACCTGTCGATCGCCGCAGCAAGGTCGCGCAAAAGGTAAGAGGTCGTCCCGTTTCGGTACCTAAGGACTGCAGTCGAGAGTCCCTTGGCTTCGTGCTTGGAGAAGTCAATCATCCAGCCTCCGTCGTGCTCCTCGTAGACGTCGTTCTCCTTCAAAGCCTTCTCAACCTCGGCGATGGACTCGGCACTGGCCTGAGACTCTCCCGAGTATTCGTCAAATGTCACCCCGAGTCGCGAGTAGGAAGCCGTGTAGTCCTTGACCGTCGCATCCCGAAAGCGCTGCCATAGTGCGATGGCCTCGGAGTCTCCATCCTCCATCTTCTTGAAGAAGGCATCCCTTTCGGCGTATAAGCCACGGGACTCGATCTCGGTCACGTCCCTGCCTTCATTCTTGGCAGCTTTGCACTCATCCTTCTCTGGCTCGAAGAGCTCCTCAATCTTGTGGTTGACCTCGAGCAGATGGCGCAACGGCTGTTTGGCAAACTCGTCTGGAGAGCCAAACCTTTGCCATCCTGCAGCAAGCAGGCCGATCTGCTTCCCCCAGTCGCCGAGGTAGTTCATCTTCACAACGTCCCACCCCATGCTTGCATGGATATTCGCAACATAGGCACCCATCAGCGTGCTTCGCAGGTGCTTCGCCTGGAACTCGCTCGCCATGTTGGGAGACGAGAACTCAACCACCACCTTCTTCCTGGGCCCGTCTGGCGCGCCGGGATCGGCGAGGCCGAGCGAAGAGTCATACCCGTACGTGGCACTCCTATCATTAATGTAAGGCAGCAGAAGGCGCGACAGGGTGCTGGGGGAAGACAGGACGCGCAGATGGATTCCGTCCGCGATGGGGCAGGCAAAAGGCGGCGACCGCGGCAACTATACGCGGGAGAAGTTGTGTTAGTTGGGCTTTGAGGCTTTCCCGTGGCAATGCCGTGGAAATCGCAGAGACCGTACTCTGTGGGCAAGATCTGAGACCAGATCCTTCGGCTTGACGTCTTTCAGTCTAAGCCTCGGAGAGACAATCACGAGGTCTCCCATGCCGGTGATGTTGGAGGGCTGGATGGCATCGTAGGCAACCAGTCTATCGCAGTCCACCAGCCGCTGCAGCGTCTCTGCGAGATAGGCTCGGAAGATGTCCTGGGGGTTATGGACGATGTCGGCACCGGGAAAGTCCGGCACCGGCGTGTCCAGCCCTACCTTTCCAAGCAGGTTTTGGAGTCCGCTGACGGAGCAAGTCGCCATAGCCACGGTGATCTGGATGGTGGTTTGGCTTTGGTGTTTGTAGAAAGGGTGAAAGCAAGGGCCCCGATCGATTGCCTCGTGACGGGCAATGAGTAGCTGACAGCGATGGAAGTTTGGGAGCGCTCCTACGCGCACATTTGAATGAACCTGTCAAGTGTCAGCATTCTCTTCATCAGGCACCAAGGGCCGTTGTTCCAAAGCCCGAATGATCAAGAGACGCCTCATTTCCCCCATGCTATCCGAGCTGCGAGGTGAGTTGGCAGCGGTGCCTATTGGCCGTCTCAAAGCAGGCTGTAGGGCTATCATGGCGATTGGCGGGTGGTGTTCCCGTCGAGAGGAAAGCGTTTCTGCAACGGGCACCGAGCTCCAGAGGGTGCACTTTGTGCTTTGCTTGGGTGTCACGGCGTTTCTCGTCGAGAAACGTGTCATATCTCTCTTGAGATGAGGCGGGCCGTGATCTCTTCCCGAGCCCCGGCGTGCTGGTTGAGGCTGCCGACCACCCCGTCATCATCAAGGAATAGCCGCCCCGATAATTTGGAATGGGTTAGACACACACACCCAGACACCCCCGGCTACCGGACTGAAGCCTGAATGCAACCCACGTTGGAAGCCCGAATTGGGTATTGAAGAGCAATAGAGCTTGGCAGACGCGGGCGCCTTAGAAACCGGCGGGGGTGGTCACTGGTCACACGTTAGCTAACTGACTTGGTAAGCAGCGTCCTCGTGATCACGGACTGAAGGGTAAAGGGAAGTCTATGCCTCTAGGACAATAATAACAACAACAACGACAACGACAACTCCAATCGCGGCTTGCTTCATTCCGGTCTCCTCCGAGGCATCCTCCAGTGTAGCCGCTGAAACACCCGCATCATTTGCTCCCTCGAGATGGCTCTGCGCAACCTCTGAGCCAAAGCATTCCATGGCCTCGCCCTCCGCAGCCTCTCGTAGAACCCAGCCACATGGCCCCTGGAAATTGATGTCCGCATCTTCTTGAAAGCCTGACTCACTTTTGTCCGGATAGCCATTCTTCCGAGCCGTTGACAGGAGTCCATCACATGCTTCCAAAACACAAAGAGCAAGCAGCCCATAGCGGTCATGGCCACGAACACCACCATCGTGATGAACCATGACCAGGATGCCGCGTCGGACTTTTCTGCGCGCCCACTGAAGAGCTCAACCGCTAGGGTTAGCACGCCGAATACCTGAGACTTGTCAGCTATGATGCCCCCAGGGGGCAAGGCCTCACTCACTATCTGCACAGCAGCCAGTTGCTTGAACATTCTCTGAACAGCTTGCGACTCACTGGCTAGGATATGCCCTGCCTCTGCCTGGTCATTCTTTCTCTATAGTAGATCCATCATCAGCTGTCGAAACCAGACGGATAAGACAGCATGGCAGTACAAACTTACCTCGCGCCGAAGATCTTCGCAGCTTGCCATGTGCTGCCTCAGTTGCTGGTTCACTTCGTAAATGCCCTTGCGTAACTCAGTGAGCTTGTTGAGGGACTTGATGGCGGGTTTATCATTCTGCAGGCTTTGGAACCAGTGGTCCCGGGGGATGCCGTCCGAGCCAAGTCTGACATTTTCGGCGAGGAACTCGTTGAGCTTGCGCAACAAGGTCTCGTTCCGATTTATGACGGGCTTCAACACAGTCCTAAACTTCTTGCCCCATGCCTGCATTTCGCTGGGGCATATCTCTTCTGGCGAGCCCTGGGACGAATCTGGTGTCTATCGAGTTAGTGGTCAGCATCATGGCCTGGTTCCTGATGTCTCGGACTGTCATGGCAATGACAGATGCTTACAAAAAAATCGATACTCGCTCCGAAACGCTCCTGGATTGTGTACTGATGATCCACGATCACCTTCAACTGGGCAGCCAGTCCTTGCAGAGCGAAGGATCGGGGTGAGGTGGCGGATTCTTTTCCTTCTTCAGTCCGAGTGATGGGATCGAGTGTGCCGCCTCCCTCTTCTTCCTCGTCAACCTTCTCTAGTGGAGGCTCCTCGTTAAAGCAGAAGCTAGACCAGTACTTGTCGCTCCGCCCCGTCACCATGATGCTGCAGACGACATCATGTAGCCAGGCTTTTATTGGCATATCCGGGTCCGCGTCGATACATTGGGCGTCTGGAGAGTGCCTAGGGAACAAGAATTCAAGGGAATCACGCTTCCTCATCCGCTGGGCTCCCCTGATGGTTCTGCTGTCCTCTGCATCCAGAGTGCTAACGGCGTAAAAGGGGAGGTTCATGGAAAAGATGAAGAGCGGGTTCCATTCCGTCTATAAAAGACTTAGTTAAAAAGATCAAAGGATGTAAACTGCCAGTGTTCCCCAAGGTAAAAACGTACGGATATTCGTAACCGGAGGTAGGGCACCGGAGACCGGGTGATATAGTTGATGAGCATTTCACGAATACCCTCAGCTTGAGAAGAAGGCACGGTGCGAATGAGCGCCAGGATATCCGCGCCAGTCGGGTTGTTGATGTACCTATGGGCGAAATCGGTTAACTAAGATTTCTCGATAGACGAAACGAAAGGACATATAAATAAAAACAACATACACTCGTCGGGGAAGTGGGAGGAACTTGTCGTCTCCACCGCCTTCCGGGAAGCGCTACACCATAAAAGGGGTCAGCAGGGATCAAGTTATACAGTTCGAGTTGCTTGTGTTACTTGCCTTCATCCTCAGCAATCGATAGAATTCCGAGGTGGTAAAGTTTCGGCCGAATATGCCAGGTTCCGAGGGCCCGTCAGGATAGCAGTTCTGATCCGATGCCCAGATCTTGGACTCGTGGGCCCCTTGAATCGTGTCCAGACCAAGCTCCTCTGTGACAGCAGGGTCGAGGGTAGAGCTAGCGCCATGGCAGAATGACTCTATCCGTGATGCCAGTCGTTCCCATACCCTCGAGGCACCGGTAGGCACCACAAATGACTGGATCTCATTCATGTTCTCTGAACCGTACTCGAAAAGGAGGGCTAGATGGGGTTTGTCTTCCATCATTCCTATTTTCACTCTGTCAGAGTCGAACTGGTTGTGCCAGTCGTCTCTTGGAGGCTCCTCAGGCTGGTTAAAGCTGAGGACCCGGCCAAGATTGGCCAGGATAATTCGCCCTTCTTCAAGTTCCCTAGCTCTTTCGTAGCTTTGGTCTTCAGGCAACATGATGGCGACGGCCTAGCTAGGTAGCTTCGTAGTTAGTAAGTCAGGCCTGAGTCCGAGTCGATGCATGACCGACACTTGGCCGCAGTCAAAAAACACACAAACAGTCTGGGACGATCTCAACTTCCTTGTCTTGATACAACTCGCTGCCACACGCCTTGCTGCTATTACATGCCCTCTTCCTCTCCAGAACAGCTTTTGTTTATCCAACCATCCAGAAACGAACCTTTTTTTGGGCGGGGACCAGGGGAACCAAAAGATCCAAGACCGTGAACGCCAAAGTCAATACCGGGAAGCGGAGGAGGAGAACGAGGAGGAGGACGAGGCAGGGGAGGACGAGTCCGGGTCCGGCACGCCGTGGGCGGCGCGGATATTGAGTCGCTGGGTGTTACAGTTCGGGCAGCGAGGAATACCGCAGTGAGGGCAAGGATCGACGCTGACCTTCATCCCGCCGTTGCCACAGTAGCACTGGCGGAGAGGGAGGATCGTCAGTATCTATAGATGCGCAAGGATGATGCCCATGATCCCCTCATGATCCCGAGACCTGACGGGGCGCCACTTACACATATCCACACCCAGACCACCTTTCGACGAGGCGGTCGCTCTCGCACGGGAGTCACGAAGTGTGGAGGGGGCGCAGCTACCCGCCCTTCTATCTGCGTTAGCCATGCAGATTCACATGGGCAGAAGGCGGACGGCTTTGGGAGGAGAGGCAAACCAGAAGCAAGGCAACCGTCACCATCATTGTCGTCGGGCCGGGGTTCGGAGACCGATGACTCTGCCGCAGTGACAGTCTCGAGCAGAGTCCGGGGCTGTCATGCGTCTGGTCAGCATGTTTTTTGAGGCCTTCTATCCCGCCTGCTGGGCGCCACGAGAGAGAGGGCTGGCGGTGAAGCCATATTCTCTTGGGTCCGACGATTACTGGGGGCAGGTGCCAAGGGTCGAGAATTCTAACCTCGCTGTCCAATGGGGCCCCCAGCGATACCTCCGTGGCGTAGCTTTGCATCGAGAACCTTTAAGCCGGGCATTGAGGATAGATCATGGGATCGATGCAGTGGAAATGGAAAAGTCGTCTGCAAGCCGCCCATTGGCAAGCAGAGGATGGCCTTCTTTATTATTGCCCTGAACTCGAACAGGCAAGGGTGGGTGTACGGACAGTGAGAGCCACCATGTGGATACCTGACCGAGCACTGCGAGCAGGAAGGAACAACAAGGTATCCGTACGGATACTTTGACTCTGTCCCCTGGAATGGACATTAATTTCGACGGACTGCTCACCTCAATATAAAAAAAAGCCACCCGGCGTTAGCTACCTAGAGCCAGGTTTCCCCCTTCTTTCTCTTCTTTCACAACGACCTATCTCGACCTTTCCCTTGACAGTGCCAGCATCAACCAGAGGCTCGTTGGTTGATTCGTATGTAGGC
>JABFEP010002201.1:0-14490 GCA_013618265.1 Fusarium albidum
ATAGCCACCATGGCCCCCCAGGCACCCGGATCCGGCGGCAGCTCCTTGTCATCCCCGACCCCGACGTACGTCGCCCTCCCCAGCCTCGGCCTCATCGTTTTTGTCGCCTCGGCGCCCTGCACCGCAGCTTCCACGCCGTCGACGAAGCCAGAGGTGGCAATGATGTCGGCAAACGGGATCAGCGTGTCCATGACGGTGCGGTCGCCGACCTTTGCAGGTGTGTATCTGCCGAGGTTCTCGAGGGCAGAGGACAGAGCGTGACTCCAGAGCGCGATGGGACCCTTTGATCGAGCCACGTCCATGTTGCTCTCCATGGCTGTTCTCAACGACACGAAGAATATTCCGAGGATCCCACCAAGTGTCCCTCCCATCTTGCTCTCCACTATATCCTCCAGCTCGTGCAAGACCGCTACTACAGAACCAGACCTGGCGAGACCGTCGTCTAGGGCTTGGATGAGAGACACGGCGCCCGTCTTGAGGGTCTCGCCGCAGTCGCCATCGCCCATGACGGTATCCCACCTCGTGAGATGGGGTTCCGCCTGGATCAGCGCCTCGCACGCGCTCCGCAGCATCTTCTCCAGCAGCGCAGGGTCCATCTTGAGGTCTCTCTCGTCGCTGACGGTCTTGTCCGCCTCTTTCGGCGGGGGCACGATCTGATCCTCTCGCCTGCAGCGTCTCCTCTGCGATCCAGCCATTGACTCCCAGAACGTGTTTGTCTTTGTGTCGAAGAAGTCCAGGATCCGCTCAGCAGAGTAGCGGCAGTTGCTCGCCGCGGCGGTGACGTTGATGACGGAGACGGAAAAGGCCGGGGCGTTGAGGGACGTCTCGATGAATCCAGCACAGGTGCGAGCGGGTTCAATACCCCATTCACTCGACAGCTGGTCAAGCACCTCGTCGACCAGAGCCCCCAGCTCGAGGTGGGAGATGCCCCCAAAGTTGCTGATGAGCAGGATTGTCTCGTCGCCGGGCGCAAACTTGACATAGGCCCTCTTGGGGTCATCCTCATCGAGACAGTGCATCAGTATCTTCCTCACCAGCTCAGGCGTGGTGGGAGCCGGCGAGAGCTTCATGTACCCTGGCTCGTTGTGCGGACCGGTGCCAAGCTCAACCTCCCCCGCGGCGAGCGCACCGTGCTCCGTCCTCCCGGGCACATGGCAGTGGTCCAGGGTCGCAGCGATGGAGACGATCTGGTCGGAAAAGGCCATGCCCAGGCTGTGCACGTCATCCAGCGAGTGGCCCGCGCCCGCAGCACCCCCCATGACTTTAAGGACACCGATCTGGCCCGCGAGGCCTCGCCTGCCGACCATGCCCCCCTCGCGCCCGACGGACACGTCGTCCCCGCAGATGATCATGCGGCACCTGTGGCCGCGGGCGATGGCCTTTTCGTTGGCCAGCCCAAAGTGGAGGCAGTCGCCCGTGTAGTTTGTGATGACGAGGATGGTGCCCTCGTCGCTGGGGACTGCCTCGACGGCAGCGAGGATCTGCTTCGTGCTCGGGCTCGCAAAGATGTCGCCCTGGACGGACGCCGCGAGCATGTTGTCCCCGACGTAGCCAGTCCAGGCGGGCTCGTGGCCGGAGCCGCCGCCGCTGACGATGCTGACATTGGATCGCTTGTGCTCCGTGTCGAAGACGACGCGGTTGGTCTCGTCGAGACGGAGCGACGTGTTGTAGGAGATTATGCCGCGGAGGGCCTTGTTGACGAGGCCCTCGGACGAGTCGAAGAGGTGACGTGTGGACATGATGTGAATGGTGAGCAAGTAACAGATACTGGATAGGAAGACCAGCCATAGCCTTTAAACAATCATTGGCATTTGTCGATGCTGCACCTCGGTGGTTTGGCCGAGAGTCCACCATTACCACCGGAAATGTCACCGCAGAGGCTTTCCGAACCCCTCACGTTAACCAGATACTTTGCCCAACGCTCTAAAGCCATCTTGGTATCCCGACCTCGGTCTGCTCAGGACCGAGATGCCCGGCTGACCTCCCCCGGATTTCCCGAATAGGAAATCCGCCCTCCACACCAGATCCCGGCCCCCCATGTTCTGAACCTCTCGGAACGAAAACATGTTACGAGATGCTCCCCGGATTGCCCTTTTCGAATACATGATCCAGATGGGCGGGGTAGTCATGAGGTGTTTCGTCGTTGGTCGGCGGTTTGCCCGATCCTGAAGAGTCTGCCGGAATACCAGCCAAGTATTAAAATTGCCCAGGCCCTTTCTTTTGTCTCAACATAGGGACAGTATCTTTTCCAATCATGGCCCCAAAGTGGAGAATCGCCATGGGCTGCGATGTGAGTCCATTCACATTCACTCAGTCACTTGTTCTCAGTCACTGACTCACTGTCCCTCTACTCATCATCCCAGGAAGCAGGAATCTCGTACAAAAACACCATCAAGCAAGACTTCGAGTCCGACGGCCGCGTGATAGAGATCCTCGACGTCGGCTCCAACCACGCAGACGACAAGACGGCGTACCCCCTCCGCGCCGCAGAGGCCGCCCGGCTCGTCGCCGAGGGCAAGGCGGACCGCGCGCTCCTCGTCTGCGGGACGGGCCTCGGCGTCGCCATCTCGGCCAACAAGGTCAAGGGCATACGGGCCGTGACGGCGCACGACAGCTTCAGCATCGAGAGGAGCGTCAAGAGCAACAACGCGCAGGTGCTGTGCTTCGGGGAAAGGGTCATCGGGCTGGAGCTGGCGAGGAGGCTGGCGGGCGAGTGGCTGGGCTACGAGTTTGATCCGGCGAGCAGCAGCGCGAAAAAGGTGGACGAGATTGCGCAGCTGGAGGAGAGCGGGAGTGACAGTTCTTGACACTGTAGTCATGGTCATGTCATTGTATAGGTAGTGGGATTAGATGAAGTCATATTTTAAACTTTGCGGGGTGCAGGTGGTCTCTTGTTCCTTTAACCAGCCAACCGGATGCATCACGGAATGGCCCCGGCATGCCGAATATGGACGAGGGCCAGCCGGCTTATCCCGGCCTGTACGCATCTAAATACTTATTACGCAGTTTGCGCCTTCAAGGCATGTTGCTTCCATGATAATAAAGAATATGGTTTTTCGTCTTTATAGATATCAACATAGCTGCCTGGCTGCGAGTTAAAAGTGCCAATCTGTCCCGTCAAGGGCAGAGTGCTTCCTGGCTGTATCGACGGAAAACTTGGACTGACGTGTCGATGGGAATACTATTGACATGGTTGGAATTGATGCGGCTGAGGGAGACATCAGACCATCATTGGATGCTTGGTTGGCATCTGATGGCCGTGTACTAAGTACTCGATAGGCGATGCGAAAGTCAGGGGCTGTAGAATCGATGCGGAAAGGAGTCGTGTTTTTTATTATCGTGGAAACAACTTGCCCATGAAGGCACAAAAGGCACACCGAGAAGCGGAAAAATAACCCGTGGAATTCGTGGTATTCTTGCCGTTGCATCTTCTTTTCTCGCTCTGGACGGATAGATCGTCTTCATGATGCAGACCTGGAAGATATATTCAAGCAGTATCATCTCTGGAGTATCTTATTTCGGCCAACGGCGGTTGCAAAGTTCGAACAAGAAGGTGCAAAAATCCTTTCCGGTCAACGGCAGGCTGCTTCCACGAATAAGAGTGTGCAAAAAATCCTGCCTGCTTCCACAATAGCAAAGAACACGGTTGGTTACAAAGTTCGTTCATCCGCAGGTCTCGATCCGTTGTTAGGTGCTCAAAGCGGATTGAATCAACTACATACCCTTAGCACCGCTATCCAAGAAACATGAAGCATGCATTCATGCTTGCAAGGAAAAGGGAACGCTTATTTTCTTTGACGAGGTGATTTCGTCCAAGTCCATCCCGTTATCGCTATACAAGACAATACTACGATAACGTTTCTCGTTCAGTCTAAGACGGCGAGGTAGAGGTGAGTTGTTCGTTTTATTGTTCCAGTCCAAGGCGGTGGTCGAGTAGGAGGACGAGGCAAATAGGGGGGTCTGTTAGTCGTGTTGAATCTGAGGGCTCGACATCTAGCCTAGACTAATGTCTCACACGTCACGACTTAATCAGGGCAACGGGGAGGCGATCAGTACTTCTCGCTGGGGCCACTTGAACAAGAGAGTGAGCCGCAAGCCGGTGTCGGTGCTGGGGTCTGGGGATGGCGGACTCGACTAGGATAACCGCCTGCCTCTTTGGACCCAGCCCATGACCCCCGGTATACCGTAGACGAGGGGCTGTAAAGTCTGTCTGTCTCGATTCGGATCAGCCGTTGGATCATCTCTTCAGGTAGCGGAAGCGACAGGGCTACTCTGAAGCTTAGTAGAGTATTGCAGTCATATCCAACACATGCCCTCCAGCAAACGGCGGAACCGCAAGTCCGAAACCCCAGTAGCTAAAAAGTATGCTTATCTCTCATCCCTCCCCGAGTGGATCCAATCCCTCTCACTCATTCCCGCCAAGAATAGCATCATCCAGCGACGAGCCGCAACCAACAGCCCGACCATCCACCCCGGCATATCGGCGGATCATCGCCTTGTCCAAGACGAAGAACAAGAGGAAGAAAAAAGACTCTCGGTATTACGGACCCCACGCCCAGCATATCGCTACATGGCAGATGAATTGCGTGCTCTGCCAGATAACCTCGCCTCTCTCGGCCTTTAATCCCCCTCAAGCCTTTGCCAAGCTCTGCGCATCCCTACGGCGCGCTTGGCGGCTCACGCAGGCGAGCCAGATGTCGATGGTGAATTGCGAACCATGGGATGGCGTCATTGCCGTTCCGGCTCATCATTGACGGGATTACAGTACTGTCTGGGAACACCGCCACGCCAAGAGCAAGGTTGGCGTCGAAAGTTGACCGCCGAGGGTTAGACCTGTGGCCGTTATCCTCCATGATATTGAGGTGATTCGACCATGTTCACGTTCCATGGCCCAATAGGGATGGTTGACGCGGCCATGAAGCTGACAAGTTCCTCTGCCAAAAGCACCATCGCGGGCCATCGCTCGAGTATCATCCTCTGCGGATCGCATGTTATCCCTGCTTGCGACAATTCCAAGGGGTCCGAGTCTGGGCATGCAGATGAATGAATTCTGCAACTTTCCCGTCTAAATCGCAAGACCCCTTTACGTATATGTAGAGACGATCCCCCCAATCTCGCCTACTACTCAACAGCAATCCCTCCTTCATCATGGCAGACGTTGAAAAGAAAGACCCCCCGTTGAGCAGCTCCCAGAGCGACAAAGACTCTGACAGCATCAAAGTCGCCGCTCCCCCTGCCCAAGACGTCGAGGACAAGAAGGCCAAGATCCTCCATGAGCACGCCCAGCTGCAGAAACAAGATGCCCCCATCGTGCCCATCACTGCGCTGTTCCGCAGGAGAAGGAACTTTGACGAGAACGCCGTGGCGACGCAACCCTCTGTTTACGACAACCCCGAGACGGCGGTGTACTTCCAGCCCAACCCGCGGTACGAGAACCTGCACCGGTTCGACCCTTCGTTCCGGTGGACCTGGAAGGAGGAGCTCCCCCTCATCAACAAGATGGACTGGCGTATCACGCTGTGGGCCTGCGTGGCCTTTTTCGGGCTCGACCTCGGCAGGGGGAACCTCTCTCAGGCCAACACGGATGACTTTCTCCCTGACCTGGGCATGGACACAAACGACTACAACCTGGGGAACACGGTGTTCCAGATCTCGTTCCTGTGCGCTGAGCTCCCCTCTCAGATGGTCAGCAAGAAGCTAGGGCCGGACAGGTGGATCCCCTTCATCATGTGCTCGTGGAGTATCGTCTCGGGAGCCCAGTTCTTCCTCACCGGCAAAAACACCTTTCTTCTCACACGCGCCCTCCTCGGCATGCTCCAGGGGGGATTCATTCCTGATATTGTCTTGTACTTGACATACTTCTTCAAGGCGAGCGAACTTCCCTTTCGTCTCGCCCTGTTCTGGACCGTCCGTCGTGTAACTGATATTGTCGCCCCCCTGTTGGCCTTTGGCGTTTTACGCATGCGCGGCGTCCTCGGCTACGAAGGTTGGCGATGGCTCTTTCTCATCGAGGGGATCATCATGCTCGGCATAGGAATATGGTCCATATTCATGATGGCCCCTTCCCCCACGCAGACCAGGAGATGGTACCGCCCCAACGGGTGGTTCGACGAGCGCGAGGAAAAGATCCTCGTCAACCGCATCCTCCGCGACGACCCCTCCAAGGGCGACATGCACAACCGCCAGGCCATCACGCCCAAGCTTCTACTCAAGTCCCTCGCAGACTATGAGCTCTGGCCCATCTACATGTTTGGCCTCATCTGGGAGGTCCCCGCCGGCCCGCCGGACCAGTACCTCACGCTGACGCTGCGGAACCTCGGCTTCGGCACCTTTGACGCCAACCTGCTGAGCATACCGGCGCAGTTCATCGGCGCGGTCATGATGTGCTGCATGACGTATCTGTCCGAGGCGTGGAACGAGAGGGCCCTGTTTGGCGTCTTTACCCAGCTGTGGTATCTGCCGAATCTAATTGCCATGTCTGTCCTGCCGGGCGATGCTAGTCCCTGGGCGCAGTATGCAATTGTCACGGCTTTGTTGTCGTATCCGTCTCGTAAGTACTTCATCTAATTTAATGAGAGGTACTGACCGGTCAGCTCATGCCATGCACGTTGCGTGGGCAAGTCGCAACTCCAACTCTGTTCGCACTCGGGCTGTGTCGGCCGCTCTGTACAAGTAAGATTGTGTTAATCGATACTGGACTTTGCTGACTCTCGCAGTATGATGGTTCAGCTTGCACGGGTCATCTACTCTAATATCTACCGCGAGGACGACCGGCCAGAGTGTGAGTTCCTAATACATTGACCGCTGCTTATACTAATAGAGGCAGACCGCCGAGGTAACCGACAGCTTGTGGCAATCTGCTGCATGAACATTTGCATCTACCTCCTCGCCAAGCTCTTCTACATCTGGTTCAACAAGAAGAGGGACAAGGAGTGGACTGCGATGACTGAGGAGGTGAGATTCCTGATCACAGTCTCGACATTTATTGACATGATTCTAGGAGCGGATTCACTACCTCAACACGACAAAGGACAAGGGCAGCAGCAAGAAGGACTTTCGCTTTGTTCATTAGCCTGGTCACAGCTGAAATGTGATTGGAAGATCAGATGCTCAACAGCCCTGGCTCTGTCATCCCTCAAACGCTAAATACAATATGCCTTGATCTCCTTCCCATCCTAGGATTTAAGCAGCACCCTCCTGCACTCTCTTCTGCGCCAGCCCAGCCAGCTTCTCGGCAGCGGCCCCCAGCGCCCTCGGATCCGCCCCCTGGATCATGGCCTGCCCGTTGACGGCGACCTGCTTGCCGTCCTTGAAGAAGAGGAAGGTGGGCATGGCGGTGATGCGGTGCGTGCGCGCCGCGTCCTGGACGTGGTCGACGTTGACCTTTGCAAAGGCGAGCACGTCGGCGACGGCGTGCTTGGCGGCGAGGGACTCGAACACGGGGCCGATGACCTTGCAGGGGGGGCACCAGTCGGCGAAGAAGTCGACGGCGACGTACGTTGTCGACGAGAGGAGCTGCTGGAGCTCCTCGGACGAGGTGATGTGGTGGACCATTGTGATAGTGGATGAATATGAGTTTGAGTTGCTTTGTATTGAGATGCTTTCTCTGTTGTTTGGTGTACCTTTGCTCTTGATTGTCGTTCTGGCACAGATGGGAATCTTGGTTTTATCTCCTCGTGGATCACGGCAGAATCGGACAGAGCTTCGCTTTCAAATCCCGCCCACGTGATTACGCCATTTCGCCGCAGATTTGCTCATGCACCGCCACGTGGATTATGTGATGTGGCTGAGAGTCGTTACTCAGCATGATTCCAGTGGAATGATTCCACATTGAATCTCTGACAGCGACAGGAGAACATTTCTTTAATGCGTTTTCTCAGCGTTAATAAACCATTAGCGAGCAAGGACCAGGTATTTCCATTAGCTCTAGAACACACCACATTCCATGCACGTTCTGCTGACGCGACGTCGTAATCATACTCACCCGAATCGCCACCTACCCTAGAGCTTCAGTCTTTTCCCCGGCCATCGTTCAAATGTCACAACTCACCCCCCGATTAACTCATTCCCCACGATCTTCTTTGACAACACTCTATCCCCTCTTTCAAACTCCTCTTTTTGCTCCTCTTTCTGGGTCCCTTTTCTTCCCGTGGAGAAGGCCCATCAAGAAAGGTTGACGGACCGACGACGGTAGCATCTGTCGATCCGGGGCCAAACTACCCACCGCACACTCACCCGAATGTCACCAGACCATCGGTTCAATAGTCACCCAAGCTATGACTACCACCCCTGAGGGGATCTGGCCGAGTGTCACCTTAGGCAAGTCCACCGAAGCGCTGACTAAAAGCGACCGAGATTTTACAAGATGCGCGATCCAAAAAGCGCGCGGTGGATCAACAAGATTGGGTGGGGGGCATATACGACTCATTTCCGTCGAGGCGGCAGTGAAATACGGGAGGTCTTCCATGGCGCTTCCATCCAGGGGTTGATGACGTTGCTGAACACCGTTAGGGCAGGTGGGGGACAAGTCAGTCTCGAGGGGTTGGCCCAGAAGCATGGACTCGCTTTGAACCAGGCTCTTCCATGCTCGCGGAAGAGTCGGCCATGGCCCTCACTACCTACGGCGCAGCATCTACGCAACCCGCCGGTCACCACGATGAAGCGTCGGCTCGCTGATGATAGCCCCTGATGTCTGCATCCAGACGAGGTTTTCTGATACCGCCGAAGCTAGAGCCGAGACCGTTCTTGGAGCTGGCTTGTCTGGCACGCCACCGCATGGGTTGCGCTATGTGGTCTCCACGTGGGTGGGACTCATCATGGGTCCCTGTCAGCTCGAGTCAGCCTATGCCGGCAAGGATCCGAGTCAGTCCACCGCCATCCATTGTGAGGAGGCTGGGTATAGAGCTCTGGCAGCTAAGCATAGGGGTCAAGATGTCAATAACCGCCCGAGGTATAGCACGGCTGTACTCTGTATTGAGAAGCTCACATGCTCGGACAAGACAACGCTACAGGTCGTTCGCCAAACCCCGGCCTCGGTCGCCGCTCTGGTGCCTCGGGATGGATTTGCCGACCCAAGCAATCAATCTTCGGTAACGGCTGAGCCCTGTCCATTGGCCAGAGCGAGGTCCGTGGCGCATCGCCTTGATAAAGGATTCATGAAAAACGTGGCATGATGCAGCCGTGAAGAATTTGGCCCGGACCCTTCCCGGACTGGTACCGTTCCTGTGGTACGGCTTTGGTCCGCCACCATCCATGCATTGTCAGTGAACCATCCGTCAATGACCATCACAGGGGCCCCCCGTCACGGTCCCTGGCATATCGCCGTGACTGGACAGCCATGAAAAATGGAAACTCCCACACTGAGGCCAGACCAACATGCTGGGTCCCTCTTTGGCCTCTTTCCCTTATCGGGGAAAGCCCCTGACGGTCTCTGCAGCTCATACCATCCTGCTCGATTTTCGGCCCCGTCGGAATCGAAATAAAAAGTAACGCGCCCATCCTTCGGCGCCCCTCCCCCCGCGTTGTCTTTCCGCCCTGTCATTTTGGTCTGATCTAGTTCACGATTTAGCCATGCATCGTTGCATTCCCGTGATATCCAGACATTGATGATCGCAATATACTCGATACCTTGAGAGAGACCATCTAGAGGTCTCACAACACCGCAGCCATGTCGGCCTTTGTGGCCGAGATATGGACCTGGTATGCGTTGACGTGGGTGATTGTCATTTGCAGAATGTACGTGCGAGTTATGTGCAACCTTGGTCTTTTGCTCATGTTGATAGGATATCACGACGCATGCTCCTCGGATCCATCAAGAAGCTACAGATCGAAGACTACCTCATGCTATTCGCCATGGTCCGTTGATGCGATCCCCCGATGAAGCCGGACGACTGACACGGGCAGGTCACCGATACGATACTCATGGCCGGCATGAGCGTCATCTCCCAGACGAGCAGCAACCTCATCGACCCCAACGACAAGACGGAACTCACGCCCGAGAACATCAAGGAGCGGGTGCTGGGCTCCAAGATGGTGCTGGTCGTCGAGCAGATGCAGATCATCACCATCTGGACGATGAAGTACTGTCTGCTGCTCATGTACAACCGTCTCACGTTGGTCGCCCTGCACTGTCCGAGTCGCGTGGTTCTAACAGCGTGATAGCATGAGTTTGAAGCAGAACCTGGCTGTCAAGATTGTCGGCGGATACGTCACGGTCGGCTTCGTCTTGATGGAGATATTGTATATGGCTGTTTGGTGCAGGCCCTTTACCGAGTACTGGGCCGTGCCTCCCGACAACAGTATGGCTCCTGAGAACACCTCTGGTCAATTGCTCACCTCTCTAGCTCAATGCTCCGCCGCGACGAACCACCTCATCACCAACGCCGTCCTCAACATCTCATCCGATATAATGATCATTTTGATCCCGATGCCCATCTTTTTAAAATCCCAACTACCCGTCAAGCGAAAGCTTGTCCTCTGCGCCGTGTTTGCCCTGGGCGCCTTTACTGTAGGTTCTATCCATCCAGTGTGAATAAGTACTGACCTGTAGATCCTCTCTGCCATCCTCAACAAGTTCTACTCGTTCAACGAACCGTTCGGCTCCAACTGGACATTCTGGTACATCCGCGAGTCCTCCACCGCCCTCATCACCGCCAACCTGCCCTACATATGGACCCTCCTCCGGCGCCTCTTCAACCTCAACTCGTTCAACGGCTCGTCCTACGGCAAGCGCTCGACCAACCCCTCGACGCACTTCCGCTCGAATTTCACCAACCACCGGTCCGGCGTGCGGTCGCAGGTGCGCGCCGAAGGAGGTGGAGGGACCCTGCACCGGCTCGACAGCGAGGAGCACATCAACAACACGTACAATGTGCCGCTCAAGATCTACGCCAAGCACGAGGTCGAGATCCGGAGCGAGGCCGCCGCGCCGCACGAGAGGGGGTCCCCGCCGGGGATGCCGCATGGGCTGGACCGCGACGGGAAGGATCTCAGCACGAGGAGCTCGTCGAGGGATGACCTCGAGACGGGCTCGGAGAGGTCAGCTGCAGGTGTTGTAAAGGTGTTTCACGGCGTCTAGGTTGCGTTGGGCGACTGTAACTACCGTATACCCGGTGATGTATGTACAATTAATAGACTTGTGCTTCATGGCAGCAGTTATGGTCAGATTGAGCGGACAGTTGATAACAGGACAATATTGACATGCTTTATAACCTGGCCTTCTTAGGGAAAAGTGGACTAACGACTGACCTGAAATAGGCGCATGCAGGAACACGGCACGTCTGTTGTTAATTGCAACCCCATCTCGATTGGTCTGCCCCAGCCGGAGAAAAGCCGCCCGCGACCATCAAAATCCTGCAGCCATCGTCACCTCCCGGCGCGCCCCGCCCCTCCAATTCTCCTCCGCCACAAGAGTGCCGCATCAACGGTCCCCGATACCCGCTCGCTGCAAGTGATATTCGCCATGGCCGGTAAGCACTGCTGCAGCACTGCCGCATCGCCTTGTGCACATCCTTACTGTCTGATCATGGTCTGACTTGGGTTTGTTTTCAGATGATGTCGCCGCTGTGGTCTTTGACAATGGGTATGCTATTGAATGGCGCGTGAGGGCTGAGATTGACACTGCCTAGATCTGGCCTGTTCAAGGCTGGGTTTGCAGGGGAGGAGGCTCCCAAGGCTATTTTCCGTAAGTTGACTACCGAGCGTGCTGCTTGTGTTTAATCCAGCTGCTAAGTGTCTAGCTACTATCGTTGGCCGTCCGCGTCACCCAGCCTCCGGCATGAACAAGTATTACCCCTTCCTCACAGTGGATGAAATATGTTATCCTGGACTGGTCACTGACCGCTTAGAATCATGACTGGAGCCTCCCAGAGAGAATGGTACGCCGGCGACGAGGCAGCCTCCAAGCGCGGCGGCCTCGCCCTCCGGTACCCGATGGAGCACGGCGTCGTGACCAACTGGGACGACATGGAAAACATCTGGTACCACGCCTACAACGAGCTGGGCGTCGACTCGGACGAGCACCCCGTGCTCCTGACGGAGAGGCCGCTCAACCCGAAGGAGGACAGAGACAAGATGGCCGAGGTCATGTTCGAGACGTTTGAGCCGACGGCTCTGTACATTGCCATCCAGGCTGTGCTGTCCATGTATGCTTCCGGCAGCGCGACCGGCGTGGTGGTTGATTCCGGCGACGGCGTGACTCACGCTGTTCCGATATACGAGGGATTCACCATGCACCGGGCGATATCGCGGGTCGACATGGGGGGTCGCGATCTCACGGATTACCTCGTCAGGCTTCTAAACGACAAGGGGGGATACGAATTCTCCACGACGGCCGAGCGCGAGATTGTGCGCGACATTAAAGAGAAGCTGTGCTATGTCGCCAGGGATCCTGACAAGGAGGCGCAGAACGAAAAGTCGTATACGCTTCCCGACGGACAGGTCATCAAGCTTGGGGCGGAGAGGTTCCGCTGTGCAGAGGCGCTCTTCAACCCGAGTCTTGTGAGGCTCAACACGGAGGGCATACATATCAGTACTTTCAACGCAATCATGAATTGCGACATGGACACGCGCAGGGATCTGTACTCGAACATCATATTGGTACTACTGGATCTCTGCATGAATGGAAACTTGCTGACGAGTTGTCTAGTCTGGGGGCACGACCATGTTGCCGGGCATTGCGCTGCGGCTGCAGGAGGAGATGATGGGTCTTGCTGCGCCGTCTATGAAGTTTAGTGTGGTTGCTCCCCCGGAGAGGCAGAAGACTGTGTGGATGGGGGGGTCTATTCTTGCGTCGATTCCGACGTTTCAGAAGATGTGGGTGACGCTAGAGGAGTACAAGGAGAACGGGGCGTCTATTGTTCATAAGAAGTGCGCCTAGGAATTGAATGACTACAAAGAGAGAACGGAGCCGAGCGTAGCGACAAGCCCTCCGCAGGAGGCCCCCGGCAGGGTCCCCGAAGGGAGATCAAGTATGTTTTATAAATTTGAGATAATTACAACTTGCTCTGCTTGATAAGGTGGGCATTGACAGGGGAAACCGCCTTGCCAGTGTTATGAAAGGAGGCAATGTTCTGCATGCCCAACCTCTCAAAGCCAATGTGGGCATCAAGCGAGGCGCCAGCATTATGGGACAGCAGCTCGACATTCTTCATCTTGAGTAGCTCGGGGCTGATACGGGGTTCATTCTGGAACACGTCGAGACCGGCCGCTGATAGATGACCGCTCTTGAGGGCGTCGACAAGGTCGGCCTCGTTGATGAGCTTTCCCCTAGCAATGTTGACGAGTCTAGCGCCCTTCTTCATCTTTGCTAGTCCCTTCTTATCGAGGAGCGTCTCCCCTGCAAAGGGCGTCGCTACAACAACGCAGTCCGCCTCGGCGAGGAGCGTGTCGGCACTCTTGTGGAAGACCGCACCGAGAGGGTCCTCGACTTGTCTGGGCATCTGCACCACGTCGTTGTACAGGATCTTCATGTCGAGAGCGCGGTGGGCCTTTTCGGCGATGCGACGGCCGATGCGGCCGAAGCCGATGACGCCGAGGGTGAAGCCGGAGGGGTTGCGCGACACGGGGGCCAGGTTCCTGTTTGCGTCGACGAACTGGTCCTCGTCGCCGGAGCGGGCTGCCATGGCGGACCACGAGAGGAGGCGGAACGTCGAGATGATGAGCCAGATGGCGGCGTCAGCGACGGACTCTGTGCAAGCCGCAGCGGCGTTGCAGTATGTGATGCCTAGAAGAGTTAGAATGGACTTGTGACATGTCAAGGAAACTTGCCCCTGTTGGCCAGAGCCACTGTGTCGACCCAGTCAAAGCCAGCGCCGGCACTGGCGTAGATCTTGCACGACTCTGGCAGCAGCGAGATCAGCTCGTCATCCCAGTTGCCCATTTCGCCGCCCGTGTTCCAGAACGGTCGGTAGATGGCGAAGAAGTCCCCAAAGGTCTTTGCCCTGAGGGCCTGGATGAACTCGGCGCGGGGCATGCTGTACGACCGCTTGATGTCGAACTGGGACTTGAAATCGTCGTGGAGATCATGGTTCCAGCGGATGTCGTCGCCGAGATGGAGGACGATTGGCTTGGACATGATGGCTGAGGATGGTACGGTGAAAGAGACAAGAGAGAAGCAAGACATTAAGTAGGATGTGCTGACGGGGAGTCCTCCGATGGCTTGCTTTTGTGCCTGGATGGGGTAATTTTGGCCGAAGATCGCCGGATGGTCTGTCGGCCGTGGCTTTCCGATTGGTTGAGGTGATCCGCCCCCAGAGTGTGGGGGTTAGAGGATGCCGGGGTTCTCACCGGCACTGTGGACTGTATTAACTGCGGACAACTGATGCAATGTACACTCCTTGAACACTCAACATCCACTAGCTAGTCCTTCTTCTGGATACGCGGAAACGTCAGCCAGACGAGCATCACCACCACAATCAGCGCCAGCACAACCGGCTGCAGCACCGCAACCCCCCTGCTCGACGCAATCGCCCCGATCGCAAACGGAAAGAC
>JABFEP010002207.1:0-10108 GCA_013618265.1 Fusarium albidum
CCCTTCGCCTTCCCCCGCGAGTACCACTTCCCCGCCTTCTTCACCCGCCAGACCAACCTCACCACCCTCCACGCCCAGCGCGCAAAGTGGGCCGACCTGATCCTCTCGTACGCCCGCCACAACCGCATCTTCCGCTTCTCCCTCTCCGAGGCCGCCGACTCGCCCCTGTTTGTGAACCGCCGCCTCGACCGCCGCCTGCAGGCCGACGACATCCGCGACGTGGTCGCGTCCATGCACAGGGACTCGCGCGTCGAGTACGTCGGCGGGGGCACCTCGGGGGACGTCGTCCTCGTCTACTGGCGGAAGCCGGACGAGTGGGCCGAGCTGGTCGAGAGCTACGTCGACGAGACGGGGCAGAAGGGGAGCGTCCTGACCGTCTACGAGCTCGTCGAGGGGGACGGTACCAAGGGAACCGGTGCGTTTGATATAGACTCTGGCCACATGCTCACATGCTCACATATAGCAGACATCCACGGCATGGATACCGACGTCCTCCTCAAGGCACTCAACGTCCTCGTCAAGCGAGGCAAAGCCCAGATCTTTGGACAGGACGACTCATTAGGCGTAAAATTCTTCTAAACCCTCGCTCACTTACCTCGTTTTTGATTGTCTAAAAATACACTTCATTGCGCCGCCGCCGCCGCCCTCGGCATACGCCATGGAATGGGCATCATCAAATCAACAGGAAAAAGAGAAAAAAAAAGTAACCACCGCCTCGAGGACCAAAAATCAGTTCATGCCATCCATGCACATGTCATGTCCCCCTGGACTTGCATTAAACGCCGTCATCAAAGCAACTCGTCGTCAACCCGCTGCCGACCCTCGCTCTACATCTGGTCGACATAGTAGTTCCCAACCAGGAATTTGTCGTCGAACCGCACCTCCTGAGCCATCGCCACATCGATCAACCAGTCGGGCACCACGATTCGCGGCTCCATGTTGCCCCTGAGCGCCATCTCTCGGAACCGAGGCCAGAGCTGCCGCTCTTCACTGCTGTAGCCGCTGAGGAGGTAGACAGGCTCTGGTGGCTCATTGGCTTCCTCCTCCGCCGTTATCGGTCGGATCGTCGACCCGCCCCGTGCCCGGTAGACCTTGAAGATGCCCCCGTTGGCCTCAGCGATGGCCCTGTAGCTGTCGGGTCCGATCTTGACCTTCTCGGTGCAGTAGATGGCAATGCCCATGAGCAGCTTGCCCCTGTTCGCCTTGGCGCGGGCCACCGACTTCTCAAGGCTGAAGTTGAACTGCTCCTCCAGCTCCTTGTCCTTGAGGATGAATTTTTGGACGTCGGGTACCTTTCCCATTTCCAGCGCCCTTTCAATAAACGACGATGAAATGACTGTTGGGCCGCGTGCCATGGCGCACAGGAACTTGACTGTTCGGACAATGTGGGGAGCTGCTAGGTAATCGCACGCTTGACCCTCTTGAACGATCAGGATGCCCAGATCTCGCAGTTTTTTCTGTCCAGCATATTAGTAAATGTAGATAGAGATAGAGAGAGAAGGGAGAGAGAGAGAGAGAGATCTCCTTTCACACCACTTACTCGATCTTGATCCTCCTTGTTCTTGTCTCCGACCCATCGGGCGAAGCCGGTCAAGATGACGCGCATCTCGACACTTGGAAGCGACTGTCTAGCCTTTTTGGCCGGGCGTCTTGTTGCCGCGTCGTCCTCGTCGTCCTCTGGGCTTGTGGCTTTCTTGGATTCGCTCGCCTTCTCCGCCTGATCCGCTGCCCGCTTGCCGCCCCATGGCCCATTGCCGGCCTTGGTGTGCCTCTTCTTTTCTTTCTCGTAGAGGGCAATATCGGGAGCAATGTTGAGCAGCATGTCTCGAGCCTTGGCCTTGGCGCTGCGACCTCCCGTGGAAGGCAGAGTGGGCGTGTCGCTCGTCCGGCGCCGAAGGCGGGTAGGGGTTGTCGTTGAGCTATCAGCCCCTGTATTTGTCGTCTTGCGCTTGGCGGGATCGTCGTTTTCCGTCTCTTCCTTGCGGTCATCCATTTCTCGGACCTCGCGCACACGGCCGATGACGACGCCCTCTGCCGGACCTCGCTGATATGCATTCTCCTCCGCGGCCTCTAGGACCCTACGCTTTCTCTTGGCGTCAGGAGATAGGCTGGCCTCGCCTCCGGGATAGTACACCTCTCGCAGCCTCGACTCGTCAAAGAATACCCGGCCGATGATCTCGCTGAGATTGGTGCGTGGGGGGAAGTGGTTAAACTTCTTGACGTTGATTGGCCTCAGCTCGCACTTGGCGTAGCTCTCCTCGATCCAGAGGTGGTTTACGACCGCGATCCCCCACTCGGGGGCGGCCCTGCACTTTTCGCTCGAGTCTCGTGCTGTGATAAGGTGGGTGTTGTCCGCCCTCATCGTCTTGGTAAACTCGGCCCCGCAGGCCTTGATCAGGTTTTCCAGATAGGTTCGTGCCTCTCCACCATAGTTGGACACGGTGATGCGCATGCCCTGGAATCCCGGGATGCCGTTTCTGGGGACTGGATAGTGTAGGAGGCGACGGAGAGGCGACGTCCAGTCATTATGAACGATGAGCCAGAACAGCCAGGAGAGGTTCCCGACGTGCTTGCACGACTGTGCTGCCTTGACGTACGCAGGGTCGTCTCGATACTGGCAGATGAGCATAGTGCAGTCCTCTTCATCGTTCACCATCCTTCCACCACCGTTTACGATAATATCCCGGATGATTTTGGTGAGCCTCTTGGTGATGTTTAGGTCCTTTAATAGCATCACAGAGTGGTCCTGAAAGACGGTGGCCGGTGGTCGCACAACATCGTCATCAGCAGGCAGGGGCAGATAGGTCGGGGTTGCAGATGTCGCCAGGACAAGGTCCTCAACGAAGGGGAGCTTGACCTCGTCCTGGGGCAGCTTTTTTATAATCTCCGGGTCGGGAAGGAGATATGGGCTTTCATCGATCCGCTTGCCCAACTTGAAGCAATCGTCAAACCTAGCTATGTCAGACATATAGAAAATAGGACATATCACATATATAACATAGAAAATATGATATAAGACATAACACAACATATAGTAAAAACATACCAGTGCGGCAGAACAACCTTGCCTTTCCACCCTCTCTGAAGCGCAGCCCGAATCTTGGGGTGCTTCATCGAGAGCGCGCATATGTGCGTCGTGATCTTTGTCGCGTCCTTGGACTCCTGCCCGCCCAGGGCCATCGTGGCGCCGAGGATGCTGTCCTTGTCCGACTCGGGTATGTCGGCGCACGTCACCACCACCTCGGAGAATATCATCCTGGGGTCGGGCGAGAAGGGCCGGATCTGCGCCTGCTTGCCGCGCGTGACGGAGCTGGTGATCCACTGGGTCGTGACCACGGGCATCATGAGGGCCTGCGACTCGGTGAACTGCGGGAAGTCGATCGTGTTGGAGACGATGTGGGTGATCTTTTCCATGGGGATCGACCCGTCGCGTCGGGGCTCGCAGATGGTGGCTCCATTGTCCCTCATGAGGGAGGAGAGCTGTGCCTCTGTCAGCATGAACACATTTGAAAAGAGAGCCCAGACATACCTGGCCGATCAGCTTCGGGGTCAGCGAGTTGCTGGACAGAAAGGCAACCGCGCAGTCAGCAAAGAGACCTCCGTTGGTATCGTCCATGTTCGCGCGCGTGTGATTCAGATTCCGATTATTGCAGGAGGAAGACGACGCTTTAAAAAAACGACAAGGCTAGAAAGTCCGCCAGAGCCTCGGTCGATACATCAAAGCTGATGGACAATTTCAGCAAGCCGTGTGTGCGATTTTTCAAAGTTTGCGAGATAGCGAGTGGCGGACCGTGGTGGTGTTTGTTCCAGTCTTTGGGATGGGGCAAGGGAGACGCGCCTGCCGTTGACCACGAACGCGACAGGCAGTCACGTGACAGCGCAGCAGGCAGCAGGGGGCCTAATTGCATGCACCTGGAAGCGAGACATAGCACCATAGATGCAAATGCAGAGGTAAAAGCATAGGAAAACCCTAGATAAATGGGAATATTCAAAAATATCATTGCTTTCCGTTATTTCTCCCATCATCGGGAGCATCCGACGTGGCCCTAATGGCGCCTCTAATCACCGCACGAGATACTCATTACATATATATCCCTCCGATTGAAACCAAAGCATATCCCAGAGCGCCAGTGCCATAGTATGCCTCACCACCTTGTATCTCCATGGGTCCGGGGCAAAGATAAGAAGAGAGAAGAAAGAAAGAAAAAAAAAGTAAAATATCACACCCCGAGTTCTTCATCCTACCACGCCCAGAGGCCCTTGGTCATCCCCTTCTAGCGAGGCGAGGGCGACCGCAGCTCCCATGAGGGAGCTCTCCTTGGCCGACACCAACCGGATGGCCCTCTTGCCGTCCTTTTCCCTCTCCTCGGATGCCACCAGGTCGTCCAGGTATGATTGGCAGCTGCTGAGATAGCCAGTGTAGCTTTCAATCACGCTTCCGTTGAATGCCACGGTCGTCTCTGCGAGATCACGGTCTGCTTCGGCGCTCTGGCGCAGAGGCGAGTCCAGGGGCAGGCTCTTGACGTAGTCGTCCTGGCTGTCGATGCGCAGGTTCCAGAACGTGTAGACGCCGGTGGCCACAAGCGCGCTCGAACGTGTCGATACAAATGAAGCCAGCTGTCGAAGGAATGATAGATCAGAGGTTGTTGGAACATGCGGGGACGGATAACGGATAGAGAACATGTTGCAGGCCTCTTCAAGCTCAACGCTTGTATCGCTGTGAGGGATCGATCAGTATCTTGGCTGGAAGAAGAGTCTCCAAGGTCCATCATCTAGAACATACCTCTGAATCTGCGATAGCGTCTCGGTCGCCAGAGAGTAGGGCTTCTGCAGCGTCGGGGGAACCACGCCCCCAAAGACACCCGTCGATTCGATTGACTCGACAAGCGCGAGCCTGCAGACCTCGCCCAGGTACATGCCGCTGACCATGTGCTCCAGGGGTTGGAACTCTGGCCGAGAGTGGTTGTCGAGCAGCTGCTGATCCCACCTCGTAAGGGGCAGGATCCCACCGCCCATCATGCTCAGCTCGCTGTTGACGATGACGTGGGTGCCCTTCTCGAACCATTGAGGCGGGCGCTGGCCGAACTTGACTCGTCCAATGGCCGAGACCGGGAGATAGGCGGCGAGGTTAAAACCCGTGCCGAGGATGAGGCCGAACCTCGTCGAGGTGTGCGTGTACGACTCGGACAGCAAGCAAGCGCTCGAGTCATTAACGATGGCTCGGAGCTCCACGCTGAGTCCTCGGTTGCGGCAGGCCGCCTGCACAATCTGGCCGAGGTCCTCGCCCACGAGGCCCTTGTTCGCCAAGAAGCCTTTGCCCATGCTCTGCAGTTTGCCGCCTGCCAGCGATGTTTGCCTATGCGAGGGATTAGCAACCAGCCGTGAGGAGCCGAGATGGAGTAGTTTGGCAAAAGTCCAGAAGAGGTGTGGGACTCACTCGATGGGGAAGCTCCATGCCATGGACATTGGCAGAGGTTGATCAGGTTTACGATGCGCCTCCAGCTCAGCAGCAAGAGTTTCCAGTATCCTCTCAGCCATCCAATCAAAAAAGGCCATCCCTTCCAGAGCCTTGATGTCGGGCCCTATGTAAAAGTTCCGCATGCTGACGATCTCGCCCTCGTCCCCTGCGTTGGATAAGCGGCCGCGCAGCTCCACCAGCGCGACTCTGAGGGTCGAGCCGCCGACATCCAGAGCCAGAAAGCGTCCGCGCTCGGTGCCCCTCGGCAGTTGGTGGCTGTATGAGGGGAGCATGCAGTCCATGTCGGTCTGGAGCCGGTCCAGGAGCTGCTCCCGCAGATCTCGCGACAGCCGCTGCAGGCCGTCCCGGCTGACGGGGTCGAGAAGGAGAGCCTCAGCCTCCCTCAGGAAGTCCTGCGCAGACCGGCGCGGCGGCGGTGAATCGACACGAGCCTTGCCATCGGCGCCGAGCCTCAAGGGGCCGACCCAGTATGCCAAGATGGCCTGGACAAGTGACTTGCCTCGCAGGAGGCTCTTGACGATGGCAGCCAGGAAAGTCTTTCGGAAAGTCGCCATTGCAGAAACGAGCGGCTGCATACCACGGATGATGAAGACGGGCTGGGAAGACAAAGTCGGAGAGAAGAGAGTCTTGGATCATGGACACGGACACGGATATGGACATGGAGGAGAGTAAAATACTCGACCGTGATACGAACGGGGCGGACGGGCTGGAGCATCCGTCTCAACAGGGGACGGATGATGGGGTGAGAGTTTCACGCCCCTCGATGGTCCCAGTGGATGGGATGGATGGACAGGTCGTAGCAGCGGGTTGCTGGCAGCACACGCTCAGATGAGAGGAGGGGAGGATCTGGACGAAAAACGAAAAGACATCCACAGCGGCAACCCCATGGACCGGGGGCTGAACGAGACCTGCCAGACGCCTGGGTTCCGTCTACTCGGTAGCGTAGTAGGAGGCGGGTACAGTATGAGCGGAGAGCCAACCGATCGGGAACCGCAAGTGGGAAGAGAAGCGGCAGAGGGGAGGATTCGACGTTGCAGGAACCGAGTCGACAGCCATTGAAGCCAGCGGCCGCGTTGGTTAGTTGGTTCTGAGCGAGCGGCCATGGAGGGCTTGGACTCAACGTCGCACAGGCGACACGCGACAGCCGCCACCGTGAGAAGAGGCAAGACCGGCTAGGCGCGTAGGCCGTCTCTCTGAAGCCATTGGCCTTGGGTCAATCCCTCTCTCTCTCTGTCTCTGGGTGAGACGGAGAAAGGATGGATGAGGATCAATGCCAGATGGGGGGGTTGTAACGTTGCGTGTGGGTGTTATGTAGCCCAGCCCAGCCTGTGAGAAGTGGATATCCCCCCTGTCGTCCACCTGTCGGTAGGGCCTAGGGGAACATGGGGGAGAGGTCAACTTTTTTAGTGGGCCGGGATTTGTTAGTGCGCCCGACCCGCTGCAATGGATTCAACCCCACGGAAGAGGCTCATGATGGGATAAGTTGGGTCGTGAGGGCAACAACAAGGATTCAATCTTCGGCCCGCGGCGAGGCATGAGCAAGAACAGGCCACCATTACGTCGTCGGCCAGAGCTGGTTGAAGCAGCACAGAGATTAAAGGTCCTTTTCAAACAGACTCTATTTCCTTCCTGGATCCTTGTCTCAGACCTTTCAAGGGCATTTGTTTTTAGTGCTGCTGATGCTGACCGGCCATCATCTCCCGTCGTTGAGCGGAGCTGGGCTTGTCTAATTAAGCCATGGTCAAGGTTGCGAGGTGTTTCTAGGTAGAATTGTTGATAAGATAAAAGACCAGAATGATACGAGAAACAATAGAAGAATTGAGACAAGGTGGTAGCAGATGTTTCAGTCCTGAAGATGGCAATGGCCATGTCCATTTACCATGGCCTCGGCCACTGATCAGATAAACTCCCCCTCCCCTCCTCTAGAAGCTACCTTACATCGCCCATCTCCCGTTTTAGCTTCCCACAACGTTTCTAATTCCCGTCTATTTTCCCCGAGAAACCTGGGATGCTTTCGCCCTCGACATCAGCCAATTGCAGCCGTGTTTAGTCATATGACTCCATCAACCTCGGCGGAGGGGGGCCATCATTAGCAATACAGTGCCAGCAAAAGTCAGATGCTTCTTCCTGGTCAACGTTTCATTCCCCTTGGAAGGGCCAAGCAACCCCGATTCACGCCACAAGCATGGGACGCCAAGGGTCGATCCTTATGATTCTGTCATGATGCAAGGCACATGGATAGATGGCAGGCGACATGGGGAGTTGCTATAATGCCGGCAAGAGCTACAGCTCTGTGGTCGCCTCCCTCATAAGCAACTCACACCTCGAGCCCTGCACCATATATCATCTACAACTACACAGCAACACCCCCCCAAGACCACAGTTCCTCAAGACCGACTATTCAATATCAACCTACATACGCACTAGTCCCCCTCCATCATGCGCCTCATCATCCGAGACGACCAAGATGCCGCGTGCATGCACGTTGCCAACTACGTCGTGGATCGCATCAAGGCCTTCCAGCCCTCTGCCGAGCACCCATTCGTGCTAGGTCTCCCGACGGGATCTAGTCCGCTTGGCGTCTATGATATGCTCGTCCGCAAGTACAAGGCTGGCGAGGTAGGCGTTGCCCATTAGTTTCTCACATTGCTCCCATCTGATCCAACTATCCAGGTCTCGTTTGAGCACGTCGTCACCTTCAACATGGACGAGTACGTGGGCCTGCCCCGCGACGACCCCCACTCGTACCACACCTTCATGTGGAAGCACTTCTTCTCCCACGTAAACATCCACCCCTCCAACGTCCACATCCTCGACGGCAACGCCCCCAACCCGGAGGCCGAGTGCGACGCGTACGAGGACGCCATCAGGGCCGCCGGCGGCATCGACCTGTTCCTGGCCGGCATCGGCGAGGACGGCCACATCGCCTTCAACGAGCCCGGGTCCAGCCTCGCCAGCCGCACAAGGGTCAAGACGCTGGCCTACGACACCATCCTGGCCAACTCGCGCTTCTTCGACAACGACCTGAGCAGGGTCCCGAGGATGGCCCTGACGGTGGGCGTCCAGACCGTCCTCGAGGCGAGGGAGGTGGTGGTCATCATCCTCGGCGCTCGCAAGGCCCTCGCGCTGCAAAAGTGCGTCGAGCAGGGCGTCAACCACATGTGGTCGCTGTCCTGCCTGCAGCTCCACCCGCATCCCATGATTGTCGTCGACGAGGATGCCACGCTGGAGCTGCAGGTCAAGACTGTCAAGGTGAGGAGGACGCACACACACGCAGGACCCCCGGCTAACATACCCGCAGTACTTCAAGAGTATCGAGAAGGTCGCTCGCGAGCAGGGATTCGAGCAGATTCTCCCCTCCAAAGTACGCACCGGCAACGTGGCCATCCCCGCCACCAAGTTCGAAAAGGTCCAGAGCCCAGCCATGATCGCCCCCGAGCCCATCGCCTCGCACCTCCTTCGGGCGACTCCCACGGCCGAGTTCGCCTTGCGATCCCCCTCGCCGGATCTGGTCCCCGACCGCATGGCATCCCGTATCCCGGAACCGAGCCTCAACGGCAGGCTGACGCCGAATCCCGAACAGCAAGCAAGGGTAAATGCTGTCGGAGCGTAGGTTGCTCAAGTGCCGAAGTGAGATGGATGCAGGCCGGGACGACGGGCGGAAGCAGAGACAGAGCAGGTCTCGTCCAGTCGCTACATGAATGTTTCGGGAGTCGAGGATACCAGACTGTAACAGTAATGATAGAAGAAGACTCAAATTATGTCGTAACGAATCGAGAAAGAGAAATGACGTCTGGGGTGTATAAAATGGAATCTGGCGTCTGGTTTGGTTTGGTTGGACTGGCGTCTGATTGGGTTGGGGTGGTTGGGGTGGTTGGGTTGGACTGGATTGGATTAGACTAGATGTCTGGCGTTGAACGAGTTTATGGTTGTACAAGCTCGGTGCAGTTTTTGAGCTTGCATGTGTTGAAATTCTAGGGTATCTGCACAAGCTATCCTTCCGTCCTTTCCGTGATAGATGCTCATTTCCTTAACCTTGTTCGTCTTGGACCATATGAGTCTAGACCACATGATGCTTCCCAACAATGTCAGTTATAGCCAGATCCAACAGCAACAACAATAATACTATACAACAGCATTAAAATCTCCTTGCGCGGAATTCATAAATCATCAAAAAACTGAGCCAAATGACACACATGTGTGTGCTCCTTTTTGTTCACTCGGGGGCAAAGTACCGCTTCGCCTTGCTCCTCAGCTGCTGCGCCTTCATCTCTGGCGGCACGATGGTGTGGTGGACGACGTGCGGTCTATAGACGGCATCGACGGGCGGCATCCTGATGGTTGTTAGCAAGGGCCCAGCCCTTGAGAGTAAGATAAAGAATGAGAGACCCACCAATCATCAACAGTCAGAGGAAAGTATTCGTACAGGGGATCAGCCTCTTCGGCAGGGCTGTTCTCCTTGTTGGCCCCCGAGGCGGTGTGACCTCTCCCAGAGTTTGGGCTCTGCAGCTCCGAGCTGGAGGGGTTGGGGCTCCTCTCGTCCTCGGACAGCGAGAGGTTGATGGGGAGGGACGTGTTCTGCCGCGAGGCCGAGCTCCTGCTGCTCTGGGCGGCCGGCGGCGGCGGCGG
>JABFEP010002208.1:0-11630 GCA_013618265.1 Fusarium albidum
GACCTGCGATCTCTTGTAGAAGTTGCTCGCGAGGGCGTCGTCGACGACATCGTCATCATCATGAGCCAGCGGCTGGGTGGCGTTGGCGGGCTCGGGACCCTGCTGGTTGGTGTGCGTGGCGGGCTCGCTGACGTCCTTGGATAGATTGCTGCTGGGGTTGACGACGGGGACGGTGCGCTGCTTGGGCGGGGTGTCGAGGAAGATGGGGTTGTCGACAGTGTTGCCTCGAGGTCGCTGCTCCAGAGGTCGCGGCTCCAGTGCAGTTGCCGAGCGCTTGTCGACGAGCTTCAAGAATTGGCTCGACTTGTGTACCTTGGAGGGATGGCGAGGCGCAAGAGGATCCTTGCTGGCCTTGGCCTTGGCCTTGCCCCTGGCAGCCTCCAGATGGTTGACGCCGCCGCGGTGCTGCTCAACCTGGGGACCGGCATCATCACGGCTGTACGCAGCCCGAGTCCCAGGGGTGAGGTTGCAGTCGAACCGAGGATAGTGCCCGACGTCCGGGATCTTGCTCGGGGACGGGAGAGCCGTCAGATCATAGACGGGGCTTTGGTTCTGGCCCCAGGTCGACCAAGCTGGTGCTTCCTGCTTTTGCTGACGAGCGCCAGCCGGAGTAGTGTGCTTGTCGGGGTTGCTTGTGGACAGTGCTCCTCCTGTTCGCAGTTTGTCAGTCTCATCATCGTTGATCCTGGGAATCGAAAGAGATTGTCGTACTCTAGGGAGCACCACCGCTGCCAGCCACTGGGGCCTGTCGGCCACCGTTCTTGTTCTTGTCCTTGTTCTTGCCCTTGAAACGATGATTAGCCATATCTCTTACGACTGAGTGAGAGAGTGCTCACCATGGTTGACGTCGGCGGGTGATGACTGTCAAAGAGGCTGCGATCACCGACACCTTGTTCTGCGACGAGTCCCTCGGTCTTGACTTGTTGCAGAGTGTCGTGAGGTGAGCCTCCATCCCGATGAAGCACCCCGGGATTTATAGTCCACGCTTCGCTCATCCTGCTGGCCCTGTTCTATTGTTGCGCGTCGTGTCAATAGGTGGCGATAGCAATGCTGCAGGTGGTGGGTTGAGCAATGGGGTTTATTGAAGAAGAATAGCGAATCTATTCAAGGAACTTTTTACTGAATGCCGCACGGACTCGCATTCACTAGGAAAAGGTGAAAAGGTCACATTCGGAGTGAATGCAGGCTTGACAGCTGGCGGCCAGAGGCAGAAAGCACTCGATGACCTCACCGTCCACCAGGCCGCCAAATGCGCATTCAATTGTTGAAAATCCATTCTTACTCATCATTCAAGCATTCGAGTCATTGTCTCTCTTCCAGGAGAAGGCTACAGAACCCTACACTCACCGTTGCGACTCCTAACCAGGCGAGCAATCCCGTCACAAAGAAGCTTCAAGCGGAACAAATGTGGCAAAGGGCGGTTTTTTCTTCTTTCTTCTTCTCTTTGGTGAAGAGCCACCAATTCACACGAGAGAGTCAAACCTCGGTCTCAGGCCCATTCCGTCGAGTCACTGCCAACCCTTCACCATCCTCGACGCGCCACGTCAAAGGTCATCCCAGGAAATCCCATCCCCAGATCCAACCCTGTTCCTGTCCAAGACAAGTGTTCCCGAAAAGCGCGTCCGGCTGACCAAAGCCCATCGTCGGCTCGTCGACGGCTCCGAAAGGCTCGGTAATTGCTGTCAAGACACGTCAACTTGGACTTTCACAAAATGCAACGGGCGATGCTATCCATGCCACTGGCCGCGTGTTCCGTACCTTTTTCATACTCTATAACTGCTTCTGTCATGAAGGGATTCTCGCAAAAGTCAAAGAACTGGGCGTCAGCCGATGTGCCGATCGCCTCGGTCGCCACGTCTGCGTTTTCCAGGGGAAGGGGGTTAGCATCGGGGACTTGTGGTGCTTGCGGCGTGGCCTGAATAGATGATCCCTCTGGGGCTCTGCGCTCTGTCTCTGTCCCCGGCCTTTCGATTCGGTCTAGCTGCGGAGACGCATTTACCGTTGGCTGCTCGGTTGCTGCTGGCTTTGGAGGCCCAACCTCGAACATGGCATCAACCTCCTTCGTCATGACCAGCGACATCAGTCTCTTGGTAATATAAAGACCCTGCGCAGCGACAATAGACTTGTCCCTGAGCAGATTCTGTATCTGCATCAGTCGCCGGATGCCCATCCTCGACTCGTACGAAGTCAAGCTCAGGGGATCCACGCTGATCGAGATGCACAGAGTCACGGCAGCGGTCAGCAGATGCAGAGAGACAAAAGCAATGGCATATGTCTCAGAGGCCTCCCTCAAGTAAGGTGTAGCTGCCACCTCGGATATCTGCAGTGCAGCATCTCGACAAGTGTGCATCGCGCGCTGAAAGGGATCCAGCCGGTCGGTGCCCTCTTGTTGAGTAGACGGAGGAGCCGCGCAGAGCATTCTGAAAGAAAGAAGTGGCCTGTGGACCAAGATCCTCGCATTCTCGTACGCAAGTTTGAGAGCGAGGGCCTGCAGCCGAAAGAGGTGCTGCTCAAATGCGGCCTCGGATTCGCCCGAACTGCCGCCAGCCTGGGCGCGGGTGCTTGTCTTGGTGCCCGAGCCGTCGAATCTGAGCCTCGACGCAAGCTTCGCACTCCAGTCCAGCAGTCTTGAATTTAGCGACGCCACGTTGCTGACAAGAATCTTCAGCCGCAACCTCTGGTTGAGCGCTTGTCGGTCTCGACTCCCGCGAGCTCCGTAGAGGTCGACCAAGGCAGACTTGACTATGGCTGACAGCTTTGACATGGCGCACTTGAAGAATAGCAGGTTCGGCTTTGAAGCGCACTGCTCCTCCTCTGCTGTTGAGCCCGAGTGCTCATCGTAGGGGTTCAGTGGCGACACGTCGCAATCGTTGTCGGATATGCTGGACGGAAACCCGTAGAGCATGGAGCAAAAGGTTTCGATCTCGTATATCGCCCACCACGCCCTTTTCCGGTCTTCGATGGTCTGCCTAAACGCCGGGTCATGCGACTTGTCGTCCGGCACTCTCCGGTGGAGGTTGAGCGCCTGGGCAATGCGCAGGCCCGACCCGCATAGCGGCCAGGCCATCTCAGGCTCTCCGTGATACAGGTAATAGCTCCCCAGCAGGATACACATCTGGACCACCTCCAGAGACCCGAGAGAGATGATGTCCAGAAACCTCAGCTTGAGGCCTGTCAGTATCTTGTCCTCGAGCGGTCCCGGCTCGACGCCGTGAGAGACCAGAAGCTGCTTCTGATGGCCGCTGGTGTACCGCAGGCTGGTTGCGAGGACAGCCAGCAGCACCACAATGTAGCCGACACGGCTGTTTGATGCCGCCGTCAGGTCCGACGGCCGCCGCGGGCCATCTTGATAGAGGCTCCGAAACTTGTTCCTGAAATCGCGCTGATGAAAGACCAGCATGAACCAGTGGATCCGGTCAAAGTAGTTGTCCACCAGGATCCTGGCGGCCTCCAGGTCAGGCAGCAGAGACAAGAGCTCATTCTCAGCGACGCGGGATCTCGGAGCCCGAGAAGCCTGGCGGTCTCTGGCGCTGTGAAGATGCTGCGACAGCATCCTCTGCAGAGGACTGGGGGCGCTTTCAGGCCGGGTCTGACCCGGTGCTCTAGGTTTAGCGTGGGCCCATGTGCTGGCCAGGAAAGCAGATGTCTCGCCTTCCTGCGGCGAGAGGGCTTCATGGTGGTGGAATGCCTTGAAGACGGTGTCATTGAAAGGTCAGTCCTATAGGGACTCACAGTTCAGTTCAGCCTTACCTCTTCGACAAGAGTGATGGTAGAGCTTGCATTCCAAGGTGTGTCCACGGTAGGACTATCAAGGGGTTCGGCCGGACTTGAACCTATTGCCTCGGAACTTGCAAGGCTCTCCCCCCTATGACGGGATGCCAGACCAGGGAGACGCCGCCGCTTGGCTGGTGGATCCTGGGAGGTCCCAGGTGGGCAATGGAACTTCCATCTTTCGGATTGGGGGGTTACGCATTCCACGCCTGCTCGCGAACACAGGGTGCAAGGCCGCTCAACATCACACTACCTCGGCCATCTCAGTACTAGTCACAGACATGGGTGAATGGGAGGAGTCTTGCCTTTAGCTTCTGCCTGCGACATCGCTCGCAGGCACTCGGGACTTTTCTGGAGTTTTCTTTCATGCCTTGACCAAAGAGAATCTCGGATGAATAAGTCGGCGGGAATGAATTAACAATTCGTCCTCGGAAGGACCTGGGGTTCAGTCAAAGTTCCTTCCACCGGAACGCATTTCCTTTTTGGGAAACACCGGGGCCTGGCTCGACCGCCGGTTCCGTTTCCGGATGCTCCGCCTGCTGTAAGTTCACTGTTCTATATCGAGCGGTTCAAGTTCACTTGTGCGTGGCATCACTCCAGCGGATGAATTGAGCATGGCTTCACCGAACCAGACGACGCAGAACGCCAAGTTGGCAGCAGACGCTATCAACACAATCTCCGAGTTCATCGCCCACGAGCAAGTTCGGACACTTGCCGATCTTCAAGATACCCTTCTCCATCCCTTTGCTACCGGATCCCACCAGCAGACGGCATCAGCCCTGTCATCTGCGAGCGTTGTCGTCCTCTGTGCATCCGCAGTTCTCTCCACCGCTGACACTGTCCTGTCTATGGTGACCAACCTTTGTCGGGATACTTGCAAGTCACGACACCCCGAGTCCTGACTTCCCCCCAGCTCTGACTCTGGGACAGCGACCCAGCAGCATACGCCCATTGTGCTCGTTCTCTGTGGCGGCATCGGACATTCAACACAGTTGATGCATGAAGCTATCATCCGGCACCCAAAGTACCATCAGCTCGCGGAGCAGGTGCGCGGACAGCCCGAGGCGCGGATCCTCCAGGCCATTGCCGAGCAGTTCTTCAACCTCCATGTCCACGACGACATCACCAATCAGGGGCCCCTCCAAGGAGCCTCGGAGGATGGCCTGCTCGTTCTTGTGGAGGATGCGTCGACCAACTGTGCGCTAAACGCCCAGAATACAAGAAAGATCCTGGAAGCCCACGGGGTCGATTCGCCGCGGTCTATAGCCGTCGCTCAGGACCCGACCATGTGTCGGCGCACAGTGGCAGCATTCGAGCAGGTGTATGCCGATAGAGCCGAGGGGTCTGCTCTAGTGCTCGCCAGCTGGCCAACGTTTATGCCAAAGGTGGCAGCAAGGGAAGTTACGCCAGCTAAGGAAGACTGCCTGTTGTCCAGTCTCGAATTTGCAATGCCCGAGGTGGAGGCCAGCATCAAAGATGGCCTCTGGAGCATGGATCGGTTTACAAGTCTAGTCGTGGGCGAGATTCCACGGATGAGAGACGACAAGAACGGATACGGGCCGCGAGGCAAGGGTTCGATTGCTCACGTAGACATTCCTCGACAGGTGGAAGATGCGTGTACGTTGCTCTGCCACCTGCTCGGTGAACGGGGACGGTAGACAAACATTACAATGTTCCATGTTCCATATTCCTGGCCAACCCTTAGTATCCTCCAGCTGAATCACCGTCAATCGGCTTAAACTGCACCGTGGTAGGCTCATCCGTGACACCTCGCCTCACCGCCTCCTCCATGATAGCAACCGTGGCCGTTGCCCCGATCCTCGTCACCCCGAGCGACATGACGTGCAGCAAATCGTCCAGAGTGCGAATCCCCCCCGCAGCCTTGATCTGGACTCCGGCGTCGGACTTGGCCCTCATCAGCCTCAGGTGAGGCACCGTGGCCCCCCTGTACGAGTACATCCCGCCAGGCCTCTTGACGAAGCCGTAGCCCGTCGAGGTCTTGACAAAGGCCACTCCGACGTCTGAGCAGATCTCGCACAGACGAGCCACGTGCTCGTCATCGAGGTAGTCGTTCTCGAAGATGACCTTTAGGATGGCGCCGCGCTTCACGACGGCGTCGTTGACCTGGCGAATCTCGTCGGCAACATAGGCCCAGTCGCCCCCGAGGGCCTTTCCGATGTTGATGACCATGTCGATCTCGTTTCCGCCCGCCCCCGCGGCGGCGTCCGCCTCGAAAACCTTGACCTGCGTGGTGCTGTTCCCGTGTGGGAAGCCGATGACGGGGCAGACGAGCACTCCGGAGCCCTCCAGGTGTTTCCTGGCCAGGGGGATGAGGTACGGCTTCACGCAGGCCGTGGCGACGTTGTACTTCTTGGCGATGGCCAGGCCCGCGACGATGTCGGCGTCGGTCATGGTAGGGTGCAGAAGGGAGTGGTCGATCATCTTGGCGATCTGGCCAAGAGTCACCGTGATCTCGTTTGCGTTGGAAGCCATCGTGAGGACAGATGATGGATGAGTTGACTCTGAAGACTAGAGTCCAGAGCGGGGTGGGGAGAGGTATTTAACCGTCATCTTGAGACACTTGTCTCTTGTACTCAGAATGTGTAAAGCAGCATGATGGAGTACAACCCGTTCAGCCAACAAGGACCTCATTGAAATCGTTCCGATCATCGATGAGTTTGATTCCGGTGGAAGAAGCAGCCCCACCCAACCTCCGGCGGAAGACAACGAGAAACACTAAAAAACGGGCCGATCAACCCCGGAGAACGGCCGGCTTCATCTACGCCGAGTCAAATTCGCCACCGTCAATACACATTGCCCTTATAGCTCAGTGGTAGTAGCGTTGCACTTGTAATGCAAAGGTCCATAGTTCAAATCTGTGTGGGGGCAAACTGCCATCTCTTTTGCTATTTTCGCTCAAAAGTAAGCTTTGTCAGATTTATATATCTAGTTTGCAGTAGTCATCTTAACAAAGAAGCAGCCTCTATAGCTCAGTGGTACGAGCGTCGCACTTGTAATGCGAAGGTCCATAGTTCAATCCTGTGTGGAGGCATGCAATTTATCTTTTTGACATTTTTTCTCAAGTTCCTTTTTTTTATTTTTGCTAGTCCTGTCTTGTCTACCAGCCAACGCAAATAACATCTCCATCGCCCAAGAGGCCTGGGGACTCGTCGGGTATGGTGCTCTTCCAGTATTCACACCATTGGCGGGCCGTCCCAGCCGCCATCTCCTCAGGGACTTGAGCCCCGAAATTCATCAATCTGTATACCCAGTGGTTGGCCGCGACTGAGCGGCCATCGTCCGTGATCTTCCTCCCAGACGCAGTCCTCTCACTCACGGGCTCCTCTGCTGGCAACCCCAGCGCCCGGCTCTCTTCCACCGCCTGACGGAACTGCTCCCTCTCCGCCTCGGGTCTTTCTCTGTATTTCCTGCTGATGCCTTTCGGCAGGCGGGCTCCCGCCCGGATGAGCGCAACGGCAACCCGGTACGTCTCGCTGATGCGCTCATCGCTCTCGCCGCCGTCGCTCCAGTACCCGACCCTCATGAAGTGGAGGCTGAGGGACAGCGCCGAACGGCCCGCAACGTTCCTCGCGTTGATGTCGGCTCCTCGCTGCAGGAGCAGCCGGATCACGGGGCCCGGGTCGGAAGCAGCTGGGAAGCTGTAGCATAGTCCCACGTGGTGGAGCGGGGTGTTGTCCATCGAGTCGGTGGTGTTGACGTCGACCCCTGCCTCGTCCAGGAGCCACCTCACCATCTCGGTGTTCCAGTCCGCGCATGCCTGGTGTATGGCGTGGAGTCCCACGCCGGTGTGCGTGATCAGAGGCGATCCCGCCTGGACAAGGTGCTTGGCGATCGCCGTTCTTGCAGCGCTCGTGGCTTGCTCGGCCTCTGTGTGAGACTCCAGGAGGGCAAAGAAGAGGGCGTTGGCGCTGCACTGGAGGAATATCCCGACGTTGACCTCGTGTTCCCGGACACATCCGTTGTTGATCAGCCCGAACAGATACAGAAACGACCCGCAACGAGAGTTGGTTACTGAGGTTATCTTCTCCCCGTCGGTCGTCTGGACCAGGTTGTCGAGCGTTGCGCCGCGCTCGACGAGCAGCTTCGCAACTTGTTCATGTCCCAGGCGGCATGCCCAATGAAGGGCGGCCAAGCCCACAGGCTCATGATGCCATCTCTCATCTTCTATCAAACTCCACCAGGTGCACCGTGGGTTCGTGAGGGAGAGGGGCTGCTGCGTCATGTCGACAGCGTCGATGTCGGCGCCAGCCTCCAGAGCCTTCAGGACCGCCGAGGGAAAGTTCCTCTTGGCAGAGATCAGGAGAGAAGAGGCAGAGTTGTAGTGGGCATCTAGCCAGTACAGGCTGGGCGTGACGACGTTGTAGAGCCGCCGACAGGTACGGGCCAGGTGAGCGATATCCTTCCAAACCTCTGAGTGATGCGGGCTGAGACGCCACGGGCTCCAGTCGTACTCCCCGTATTCAGAGTCCCATGGTCTGCAGTCTTCCACAAAATCAAGGAAGAGGTGGTCGATAATGAGTATTACAATGTCTGGCGGCAGCTTGTCTATTTTTGAGCTTGCAGGCTCCTCCGTCGTAGGCGTCGGTGCTTGGCAGCACATTGCCTCTTGTTCGGGGGGTTGCGGTGCGTCGCCAGTTGTCATGGTGAAGCCTGGCGAGATTTTGCTCGTCTATCAGCCTGGAGGTTCGAGTTCGATGAGGAATGTCATCCGTCACGTCCTGTATGCCTGGGCCAAGGCAACGTAAGACAGAACCAACAGGCGGGGTGATGTGTTTGGATGCAAGGGTGAGGGTCCTCATTGGTTGGTCTGCGTCGGATTCTTCACAGGAGCAATAAGACCGGTGACGCATTTCAGCTTGAACAAGTTCTCCACGGTAAAAGTCTTGTGGTTGAGTTTCGACTTGTGTCGTCGCCTCCATCTTTCCAGAGACTTCCCCGTCAACGCCAGCCAGGCGCGAATGCAGATTAATAAGTGCGCGCTTTCAAACCACACACACCAGCTTCCCTTCAGCTGATATACATAGTACGGCAGTAAGAACAGTACTTCACAAAAAATCATTTGCAGTAAGCAGAGTGCAGATGTGAGGAAGCATGAACGTGGGTATCATTAACGGGTTCAGAGAGATGCGCTAGCAATCTCTTGTGAAGGTAGAGATTGACCGACTCCAGGCCGATCATGTCCTTCGTCGTTTATTAGGTCGACCGCCTTTTGCCTTCTTCCCTTGGCTTTTAGGTGCTGGTGCTGCTTCGTCTTTCTCTTCTTCTTCTTCTTCCTCCTCCTTCTCCTGCTGGGCCTCATCGTCAGATGCGCCGACTGATATCACGTCGTCTGCATCACTCTCGCCTTCGCTCCCCCCATCCACGGTAGCTCCGAACGAGGGTTTCCGGGAGCGGGCATCTTCAGTATCGCTTCCGAACCCTTCGAATTCTGATTCTTCATCAGAACCGTCCGATCCTTGCTCTTGCGCCTTCTCAAGAGCTGCATCAGCTTCTTGTTGCAATTGAGCCTCAGCCGCCACATCCACGTCCTCGGCCTCCTCCTGCTTTCGCTTCCGGGGCATCTCTCCGAGTCTGCCCTCACGGCCTCCCACCTTGCTGTCAGCTTCGCCTTCAGCAACGGGCGCAGGCGTGAACCAAGGAATTTTGCCGCGCATAAAGTCGTTGAGAATCATCTTCGCCACTCCATCCAAGTCAGGCTCGCCTCCGCGTAAGAGACGGCCTGCTTTCCGGGCAAGAAGCTCCAAAAGTTCAGTAGAGTTTGTCCAGCCCCTCAGTTCATATGTCTTTTCCATATGGTGTTGCTTGACCCTGTCCAGAAGAGGTTGGATGTATTGCTCCGGATGCTCAACCTTCTCGACACGCACCACGCCTCGCAGAACAAGATCGGTGGGAGAGTCAGTGCTGGAAGGGGGAACAATTCCGGGGCAGTCAATCAAGTAAATGCGCTTCATCAAGCTGACGTACTGCCAAACCTTGGTCTCGCCTGGAATGGGAGCAACGGTGCAGACCTTCTTCTTGAGTAGCGTGTTGATGATAGATGACTTTCCAGTGTTTGGGCCACCAATCAGGCCAACAGAAATCTGTTTCCGGTCTGAGTGCAACGATGAGAATTGTCGAAGCAGCTGAATCAACGATCCCTTTCCAAAGGAGTTTGTGATGCTGGCGTGGAATGCCAGAGTAGGATACTCTTTCGACAGATGACGAACCCAACCAGCCTGTTCCGAATTAGCAATCGGACTTTCCAAAGCAAACAAGGCGAGTTTGAAGGGTGAGAAATGTATGTGTCATCACTAAGAAGCCTGCAATCAATGCCCCAAAAAGTGGATATGGCATAGGCAGACTTCAACTCATCAGACACGAAGCCCATCTCATGATGGTAACCAAAACGGCACACATCAGTCAACAACATAACGTTGAGACAGTCGAGAATGGCATTTATTCTCCCAACGTTATAACAGACACGTTCCACGGAAAATAAAGGAACGAATCCTGACAAAGAACATTGGGGTGCATTGGAGAGGAGGAGAGAGATGTAGGGTATGCGAGAATGAAACTTACCGCAACACTAGTAGGGACCAGGTCGCACTTGTTCAAGACAAAGATCAAGTGCTTGTGGGGAGCTTCTTCCTTGATAAACTTCTCGACGCTTCGACACCTGGTACCCACCGGGTCTCGGGCGTCGAGCACATGGATGACCACGTCAGAAGAGTCGATGACCTTGTAGAGTTCGTTCCAGATTCTCTTGCTCTGACCCTTGTCGAAAACGGGCTCGATCGCCATGGTGAGGGGCTTGTCGTCGTAGGCAAGATTCTCAGGGTCCCCAGAAGCGCCGCTGAGCAGCTTCTGCTGCTCCAGTCGTTCATGGTAGGTATCCATACTCTTCTCAGTGTCGCCAGCCAGGTCGTCCAGGCTGCTGACGCCAAGCTTGACCCGCTTCCTCTGTGCCTTGGGCCCAAAGACGTCCGAGAATGGCGATGTCTCGACAGTCATCTTGGCCTTGTGCTGCTTGATCCCATTTGTGGTGTCCTTGCCGTCTCTGATAAGGCTCATGGGCAGCTTGTTGGACTTGAGAAGAACCTGGTAGGGGTCACTGGCCTTCTCCTCCATGGCTTCTCGGAACGCCTTGAGGGTGTCCTGGGAGACGACTCGAGTGTTTGTAAACCACTTGCGGTTCGGCTCAATTCGGGCGGTAGGGACATCTCGAGATTGAAACGATGCAGCCTTGATGATCTTCCCCTCGGCATTCCTCTGCGCCTTGCCCTCCTTGTACATGTTCAGGTGCTTGACCTTCTTCGCATCACTGGCATCGATGTCAGTAACCATGGGATAGCATTGGCAACCAATACACGTACCGATAGAAGTTCTCGCCCTTGACCTTGACGTTGCCGAGGCCATCGCCAGTCTTACCCTGGCGCTCGCGCCGGGTGGCCTCCTTCTTTCCAGTACCCATGGCGAAAAAAATTGGTGAGGGATACTGGCGGCGAACTTGACAGAGGGGAGGATGGCGGTCCAGAAATTTATGGTCGGTCCAAGACTTTTTTTTTTTCTTAGCAATACAAAGGCCCCACCTTCCGGGTGGTTGGCAGCGGGGCCACTCCGCTAGGTGGNNCGGATCAAGATAATCCGGTAAAATTGATCCGGCCGCGATTTTCTCAGTTAGCCGGGCAGACTCGACCCAGAGACGGCTTCGGGCGACGGTTCAGACGTCAATTGCGATCCCAATTCCGCCCTGAAACTAGCGGTGGCTCATCTAGTCATGTCGGTCCATCTCGCCAACTCTTGCCCGAGGGCTGCTGCTCGCCAGCTCTTGGCGGCGTCGCGAACCTTTTCGACATCGG
>JABFEP010002210.1:0-16810 GCA_013618265.1 Fusarium albidum
ACCCCCCATCGGTCTGAGGTCCAATTGCTCTCTCCCCCGGAGAGCGGGAGGAAGCAATGACAGCTGAAGCCAGACTGGTTCACCAAGATGTCCTAGGCCATCAATCGCCATCGTCGTCATTGCCATTGCCATCCCCAGCTGCAAGCTCTGCCATCATCATGCCCAGCGCGGCTGGAGGACGACGCGACGGCGAGGCGACGGCCATGACTGCGACGGGCGCCGCCGCCGCCGCGATGCCAAAGAATAGCCCGTACCACCACGGCTTCATCAAGCGATACAGGACCGAAATAGCAGCTAGCTCCTCGAGCGTCTTCTCTACCCTCGCCGCCTTCCCTCTCGACAGCGTCAAGACGCGCATGCAGACTTACCATTACAAGGGATTCATGGACTGTGTGCGACATACATATCGCACCGAGAAGCTGGGTGGTTTCTTTCGAGGTATGATGCGGCAGCCGATTAGCTGGGTGTGCTTGGGACCTCTTCAGCTAACTCGGCGACTCTAGGCGTCATGGCTCCAATGGCTAGCATCACACTCGTCCGCACCGTCTCCTTCTCGATCTATCAACGCGCTAAATACTCGTACTCGAGCTGGGTGAAACGGAATTTCGGCTTTGACATCATCGCACACGTCAATCGGCATGGCACTTATCCCAACCTCTACTCGGTCGCATGCTTCGGAGCCGCTGGCGCTACGGCCGGCTCAGTCATAACCTTCCTCGCCTGCCCCTTCGAGCTCACCAAGCTCAGCGCCCAAGTGTCTGTCTTGCTCGCCGAGAGGGGCGTCAGCAATAAAGGCAGCCATGCCGTCGCCGCCAGCTACCAGAATAAGGGCACATTGCGGACAATGGCCAACATCATCAAGCACCGAGGCGTCCTGGGACTCTACACCGGCTTCAAACTCCATCTCTGTACGTGACCCGTATATCACGTGGGTTGGTCGATGCTAATGAGGTTGGCCAGTACGCGATACCTTGGGAACAGCCATCTACTTCATGGTGTATGAAAGCGGGAAACAAATCGGGAATACATTGGCCGGCGATCACCCAAATAGCAATAAGGCAGCCGTTGTGGCAGCTGGAGGCATGTGCGGACTGGTCTCTTGGGCTATGATATGTGAGTTATTATCGAGGCTTGCCAACGCTTGCAAGATATGCTGACGAGATGGGCCAGACCCTATCGATTCCGCCAAGAGCATCTACCAGCGCAACTCCCTCCTCTACTCTAAAGGCGAAAAGGTGGAACCAGCCCCCAAGATTGAGTTCTTCAAGCGCCACATGTACCGTGGCCTTGGCGTCTCGATGAGCCGCTCCTGTGTCGTCAACGCAATCTTCTTCTCGTCCTTTGAATTTGTGAAGAAACACATTAACTCGCTCGAAAAGGAAGGTAAAGTATGAAAGGTGACAGCAGCTGAAATAATGTACAAAATCCGAAACACAAAAACAGCAGACATCCTGGATCGGGCGGGGACTGGCGGATAACTAGGGGATTTTCTTCTTCTTTTTTACTGGTAACACTCTGGATGTTTACCCACCGGAAACAAGGGCACAGAGCATGCATGCATTATGAAAGGGCGTTTTGGGGGATATTCTGTGTCGATTTTATCTGCCTGCTCTCTATTGTACTTCCCCTCGGGCCCCGACCTGGTGGGTGGTGCTGGATGAGGAGGTTTGCCAGCTACGTTACAGCTCAGAGAGATGTGAGGGAGGATACGGAGACAGCACCGCGGCAAAGAGTTGGTGCCGGGTCATTCGGATCCGGAAAGAATGAAGAGGCAGCTAACGGATCTTTGAAAGGTGATACCAATATCAAGAGAAATCAACAATAATTTTACGTTTTGTTGACTCGGAGTTGAGTAGAGAAAGGACAAAGTCGAAGTATGGCCTCGGTTGAGCCGACTACCTGATGTGAGGCTCGAGGGGCCGGCCTATGGATGGCCGTGCCAGCAATGAAATGACGGCCAACTCTCTCTCCTTTCATTCACCAATCCTTCCCGTCGTCGTGTCCACTGAATATCCATCACTTCTTCCCCCCCTGGCCGTTGCCCTGACCCTGGGCCCGAGCGTTGTTAGCCTTGTCAGCCTGCGACTGGGCATGCCTGGCAAATTCGGTATCCTTTCCGGATTTGGCTTGCCAAAATAGTGTCAGTTATTTCTCTTTTCGCCAAAGGGTTATTGAGGCAGGGAACAAGACTGGATAGAAGGGAATGACTGGAGGGAAGGGAGGGAGAGACTCACGTTGGCGGCCTCCTTGGTCCACTCGACCTTCTTCTGCTCGGTGCCGGACATGGTTGACTAGGTAGATGGATGGTTGTTCCAAGTGTTGATGTGTGAGTGTGTGAAGAGAAGGGGGTTTGAAGAGATGATTTAGGTTGTGTGTAGTCGAGTGGATAGAGTATAGTTGAGAGTAGTTGAGTTGAGTGTAGTTGGTAGAAGACTGAATGTGAGAGTGTGTTGATGAGAAGAAAGAAAAGGTCCCTTGATGCTGGAGATGGTTCTGGGTATTTATACTTTTTTTCTTCTTCTCCTCTGTCTAGAGGTGTTGATTGCTATTTGACATCTCATCTCCCAACGAAGCGAAGAGAATGCCCAAAAGCTCTTGTGGGATTTTGCTGTTTGATGTTGTGTGTTTTGGTGATGGATGTTGTTGGCCTGCTTGCCTGCGGTCTGCTTGCAGCGGCAAGCAACGAGTTTGGTCTTGAAGGGTGTTGACGGGGCAAATCAACAAACTGTTATTTGTCTCTGACGAAAACAAGCTGGGATTGACTATGTAGAAACATGTTTGTGTGTTTAGAAAACAGCAACAGTTCCCGTTGCCAGTGTTCAAAGTTTTACTCTTGTTGGCTGTTTGTCAAAACTAGTACTAGATTCTAGAAACCTAGGTATAAATAACCACATGCGGCAACTCGCATGTTATTTACGCGGCAATCGGAATACATACATCCCCCGCCTGACAGACATGTGTTGGATAGTCGTTTACAACGCGACAACTATTGAAGCTATATCCACTAGAAACTGATATCCATCTCCTAGCTGGTACAAGCACCCCTATTGGTTCATGTTTATAGTCAATGTACTGGGAACAAACTTGCTCGACTGCGCCTTGACAAATCCATGGCCTTCAAGCTCCAGCGCAGCCACCCCCCCCCCCATCCTTTAGACGATTAGCAATTGAATCGGCGCGGCGCAAATGGGCTCTTGCAACAAAGTCACACACTGCCAGCATTGCTTTGCAACACCATACCATGCCCTGCCTCCATCTGTACTCTGCTGGCGAGCATTTCTCCCACCATCTGCCACGTCAACGCGCATATGAGGCGTTGGTCGACAGTGGTCCGTTTACTCCCCCAGAGTCAGGCTTGTGCGAAGCGCCGGAGCAGCAGTAATTGGGCCGGTGGTGATCAGCGAATAGCCAGCGTTGTGTCTTTCTTTACGAGCGTGCCAGCAAGAGTCTGTCTCCGAGGTATGTGGTGCATAGGATTCGGTGTTGCACGTGTGGCGCTGAGGTGCATATTGCTGATGGTTGTCGTCCTCGTTCGGACATGTTGTTGAAGCACCGGAGGGGAACACCATTGGCCAAGCAGGTGTATGGGTGCGGAAGAACCCCATGGGGCAGAGGTGCGCAACAGGGAGGCCTCATTCTGGAAGCCACACGTGAAAGCGTTTGTGTCCCCTGCGAGTGTGTAAATGATATATTCAAATGCCCTTGTGACCTGGCCCTCATCGTCTTGGGTCCAGTCTAGACTTCGGGTCCAATTCATAAAGTCGTACTGAGGTTGTGAAGCAGGACATCGTTGATCCCACCTACTCCTCTCGTGCATCTCCAGCACATTCGGTGGATCATGCGTCACTTTCGCAGGCATTTCAGCAGGGGCGCAATCCTCGACCTCTTGCTGAGCCCGACTCGATAGACTGGCTTATTCAGGAGGGCCGACAGGCCCCGGGTTGGAGTTGCGCCCTTGCCGACAGCCGCTGGTTTTTCTTCCCCCTCTCCCTTTTCTTCTTCTGCTGCTGCCGTGGACTCTTCTAGCTTTGATGATGCTTGATCCTCCATATTGGCATCAGCTTTGGTGACGGCATTCGGGCTGGTCTCACTCAGCACCACGTCGTCTGGGTCGCTTGTCTTGTCGGGCAAGCTCTGGCCCTCTATCGGCTTTCTGCGTCCCTTTCCCGGCTTCTTCACCTCGGCTTCTTCCTCGGTCTTCGTCTCGGACTGGACAGGCTCCTCATCTCCCAACCCATCCATCTCTATTGGCGTCTCCTCTTTTTGGGGGCTCTTCTCCTCCGCTGCAGCAATAACCTGGTCCGATTTTCGTGGTCTGCCGCGCTTCTTTTTTGGCTTCTTGACCTGGTCTCTATCGCCAGGGTGGGACGATGGTTCACCCCTTGATTGCGTCGCCTCTCCATTTGCCTTTTTCTTTGGTCGTCCCCTCCCCTTCTTTACCTTGACTGGCTGTTCCACGTAATCGGATTCGTAGTCTTTCGTCTTTGGAGGCTCCTCCGCAGGCTCCTCCGCAGGCTCCTCCGCCTCCAGCAACTCATCAGCCATCGGGTGAGGTGAGTTCTTATCTGTTGGCCGTCCTCGTTGTGTCCCCTCATCTTCCCCCGGGGGCGGCTCAACTGCGCCAATTACATCAGGAGACGAGTCCCATCGTTGTGCCGCGGACCGTCCCACAGTGCTTCTCATCTGACCCATCACGTTTGATGGCACAGGGGCGGTGCTCATCAGACAGGTTCCGTCGCTTCTGGGTGTGTTCAGATTGGTCGCTGAGCCGCTTGAGCCGATGTTTTGGAGGTCAAACTGGTATATTGGGCCAACCGGCTGGCCATGGTTGTCGCTGGATGGAACATTCACGCTCCGATACTCCATCTTCTGAGCCTCGGTCAGAGGTTTCGCAGAGATGTAAAACGACACATCGTCATTCACCGGTAGCGTCGGCGGAAGCATGCTGGGCGTCGGCTCTGGTCGCGCCCCTTCACTGTCATGACTGAGAGGGATGGTTACTAAATCGACTTCGTTGGATCCCTGTTGAGATGGCCCCGAGCTTTCGATCTTTCTTCGTTTCCTCCGTCCTGAAAGAGAGCCCTCCGGTTCCTCGTAGCCGACCACCTGATGCCTCTCGGAATGCTCCCCTATCAGGTCCTGCGCGGCCTTGGAAACTGTGCTGGACGCTGACGGGGGATCCCGCCGCTTGATCCGAATCTTGGTGACCCGTCGTGTGTGGGCAACATCTGGGGAGCTTGGGACGTCCCAGGGGTCATCCATAACGGCCGTGGGCGCCTTCTCCCTCCCTGGTGTTGATGTCTGGGTCCGCTCATCGTGATCATTTCCGCCTGGCAAGTTGTCGGTCTTTGCAGCTGACACATCTGTTGCCGACATGAACGACGATGGCTCGACTAACCCGGTGACTGTGCGCTTGAAAGGCGCCGGCGCTGTCATTTCTGAACTCGAAAGCCGGTCCCTATCATGAGGCTCCAGCATATCATCTGGGGCATACCCACAAGCTGCATCGTTCTGTTCGTCGTAAATATTCTGGAAAAATGACGGGTCTGTTGACGTCGTCGCACGGCTTACACGTCCGGAGGAGTGAGTTTCCGTTGGCTCACCTCGAGAGGGTGAGATTGCCGCCTGTGGACTCGGCGGGGGAGAATAGACATCATCTTCATCGTCATCAGAATCTAGGATGATTATTGGTGGCATCCTGGCGAGCAGCGATACAGCCCTTGAGGGAGCCGATAGCTCGCGTCAATGATTATTATGGAAACGATCCGAAGCGCGTGCTAGTTGCGACGTGGGGTCGGTGACGCGGGATTGATCACGTGACCCAGGCTATAGAGAGGTATCTAGACACCCTGACACTAACGCAACAAGGCTGCTCTCCTCGGTTGGTTTACATGTCACGTTCACAATCCAGGCAGAGGAACAAATATTTCATAATCATGAAAAATCGGTCAATTTGTTGATTTATCGACCTCCATCATCTCCCAAGCGGGAGGGTGGGTATATGCAAATGTTGAATGCTCGCCAAACCGTCATCCGTCCCAGTTCCTTGCTCCTTATCCGTAGGTTAACTTTTGGGATATTGCCACAAACACACATCTGGTCTTTTTCGACCAGCCCCAAACGCCGATGTTGAAATCGTAGCCGATTCGAAGATACAGCTTCCACATGAAAGCACACTGCCTATTAACACATTTCTCATACGCCACCGTCCCCTTCAACCCTCACACACACAGCTGGGGTTGATATTTACTTGGCGTACTTGGCACGGAAGTACTTGGCGGCGTTGACCATGTTGGTAAGCGCCTCCTTGGTCTCCTTCCACTGGCGGGTCTTGAGACCGCAGTCGGGGTCGATCCAGAGCTGCTCGGGCTTGAGGAACTGGAGCATCTCCTCGATGCGGTCCTTGATCTCCTGCTCGCTGGGGACACGAGGGGAGTGGATGTCGTAGACGCCAGGGCCGATGTGGCGAGGGTAGGCAGAGTCGACAAAGACACGTAGGAGCTTGGCGTCAGACTTGCTGTTCTCGATGGACAGGACGTCGGCATCAAGAGCGGCAATGGCATGGAAGAAGTCCTGGAACTCAGAGTAGCAGAAGTGGGAGTGGATCTGAGTGGAGTCCTCGACGCCGGTGGTGGAGAGGCGGAAAGCCTTGACGGCCCACTTGAGGTAGGCGTCACGCTCCTCACCGGAGCGGAGAGGGAGACCCTCACGGAGAGCAGGTTCATCGACCTGGATGACGTCGATGCCGGCCTTCTCGAGGTCGACGACCTCGTCACGGAGGGCAAGAGCAAGCTGCTCAGCCTGGACGGACTGGTGAATGTCGTCACGGGGGAAAGACCATCGCAGGCAGGTGACGGGACCAGTGAGCATACCCTTCATGGGCTTCTTGGAGACCGACACGGCGTACTTCGACTCCTTGACGGTCATGGGAGCAGGGCGGGAGATGTCGCCGACAATGATGGGAGGTCGGACGCATCGAGAGCCGTAGGACTGAACCCAAGCGTGTGTGGTGAAGGCATAACCATCCAGGCGCTCACCGAAGAACTGAACCATGTCGTTACGCTCAGGCTCGCCGTGGACGAAGACGTCGAGGCCAAGCTCCTCCTGGATCTTGACATTGTCCTCGATCTCCTTCTCAATGAAGCGGTCGTACTCCTCGAGCTTGATCTCACCCTTGGTGTACTTGTTTCGCTGGACACGGATCTCCTTGGTCTGGGGGAAGGAGCCGATGGTGGTGGTGGGGAAGAGAGGGAGGTTCAGCTTCTTCTGCTGCTGGCTGATACGCTCGGGGAACTCGGACTTGCGGTTGTAGTCCTTCTCGGTGATCTTGGACTGGCGGTCCTTGACCTTGGGGTCGTTGGTTCGGGTGGAGGTGGCACGAGCCTGCATGGACTTGGCGTTGGCCTCAAGCTGCTCACGGACGGAAGCAGGACCCTCGGTGACGGCCTTGGCAATGACGGCGATCTCGGAAGCCTTCTCAGTGGCGAAAGAGAACCAGTCGGCAATCTCAGCGTCCAGCTTCTTCTCGCTGGCCAGAGTGTGAGGAGTGTGGAGGAGGGAGCTGGAGGTGGCAGCAATGACGCGGTCCTTGCCGAGCTTCTGAATGGCAGTCTCGACAATCTCGACAGCGCGCTTCAGGTTGGTCTTCCAGATGTTGCGGCCGTCGACAACACCAGCAGAGAGGACGGTGTTGGAGCCAATGGCACCAATGACCTTCTCGAGCTGCTCGGGGTTGCGGACAAGGTCAATGTGGAGACCATAGATGTCCTTGGGGAGGAGGTCAAGGTTGTGGACGATGTCACCGAAGTAGGTGGTGAAGACGAGCTTGGGGATCTTGTCACCGAGGCCGGCGAACTTCTCATAGGCGGGCTTGAAAGCGGCCTTGGTCTTGGCGGGGAGATCGAAGACGAGGACGGGCTCATCGATCTGGACAGTCTCGGCGCCAGCCTCCTTGAGCTGGACAAGGAGCTGCTCGTAGACGGGCAGAAGCTTCTCGAGCAGGTCGATGGGGTCGACAGACTGGCCACGGTCGGCCTTGCCGAGGTGGAGGAAGGAGACGGGACCAACGAGGACGGGGCGGGTGGTAACACCGGCCTCCTTGGCCTCCTCGAAGTCGGCAACAGCCTTGGGGTTCCCGGAGAGGGTGAAGACCTGGTTGTCCTGGAGAGTGGGCTTCACGTAGTGGTAGTTCGAGTCGAACCACTTGACCATCTCCAGGGAGGGGACATCGACGCCCTCCTTCTGGTGGCCACGGCCCATGGCGAAGTACTGGTCAATGTTGTCAAGACCATCCTTGGTGTATCGCTCGGGGACAGCCTATGTTGAATGGTCAGCTTCTGTTGGTCTCATGAAGGAGCTGTGGGAGCAAGGGCACATACACCGAAGTCCTGGATGTGGTGGAGGACCTGGTCGTAGAGGGCGAAGTCGTTGCTGGGGATGATGTCGACACCAGCGTCCTGCTGGATCTTCCAGTGGGCAAGGCGGAGTCTCTTGGCCTCAGCGAGGAGGTCGGCCTGAGAGATCTTTCCACCCCAGTCTGAGAATGGCGGTTAGTCGATAATGGCCGGAGTCACTACTTTTCCTCTCCAAGGCTGAACTAACAAGCTTCGGTGGCCTTCTTCAGGTCACGGTTGACACCCATACGGGGGAAACCGAGGATCGCGGACTGAACCATCTTGACGGTTGATCCGCTGTTCTGGATGATTCTGGGTATGTGGGAAGATGCTATCACAACGTTAGAAACAGGGTTTGCGAGGGAGCGTAGAGCACGTTGAACGGCGGGGAGCGCGGCGGGGTGAGGGGCAATTAAATCGAACGTGAGCGGGAGGAGGGGTTGGTGGAAGTTAGAGAGGAGGAAGCTGACATACAGGTTGGTTCGGAGCCCTTGCCTGTACCAAATTGGATCAATTGAGAGATCCTTTTCGAGAGAGAACAAAGGGCAAAAGGGAGGATGAAGAAGAGAAGAAGGAAAAGAGGAAGAAAGGAGGAGGGGGACCCGAGAGGAAGAAAAGTGTCCGAGGACGAGAAAACTCAGGCAGGACACCAGGCCGAAAGCGGGGGAGGGGTAAAAAAAGTGGTGAGGAGGGGAGCCACCGTAGACACAGGGCGTTCATTGGCACCAGGCACCTAACTACCGCCTCAGAGCAACGGGAGCTCCCATTCTCCTCGACGCTTGTCTTGTTCTCTCCATTCGAACAAATAATACGTACCTTTTTACGAAACACCACTCGATCTGCACGTATTCGTACAACAGCACAACGGCGATGGTTGGCCAGCCGGGCTAGGCGGTTGCCGGGGTGGATTTCAGGGCTTGCTGGCGGCTCACGGGCTGTCGGCGACGCTAAGGGAGGGGCAGTTTGCAGCAGCTCTGCAGCTTTTGCAAGGGTTTCCCTCCCCGTGCACGCGTAAATGAAGAAATGAAGGCGTGCTGACGGTCTTGGGCTCTTTCGGATCCCGAATTGCGCAATCGGTCATCAATCACCTCATCTCCCCCATCTTCCCTCCATTGAGACGCCAGAGCTCGAGATTCTGGAGCTACGATGGAGCAGCCTAAGGATCGGAGGCAAAATTTCACTACGCCGTAACTTAGATCGGCCATTGGTTTTGCTTGTTTTGCTTGCGCCCACTCTTTTACCATGCGTTGTCGGATCGACCGTTCTTTGACTCCCCACCAAGAGTCCTTCCTGCCGCCGTCTCATCAGCCTCTGCCATCGTGTGCGGTTGGCCTTCATGGCCATGTGTGCCGTTGCTGCCCGCCGTTATGTTTAGGCAAGATCTGTGATACTGGGCGATTTCGGGTTTCGGGGGGCCAAGGAAGGCACTTTGTTAGGCCGAGACAACCATGACCATCAAGACTGCGAAAAATGGGTGAGATGTGACCAAATTTTCCAACCTTCCTGCAGTTCTGTTAGAAGAAAGAGGAGAATGAGGGATCCCTGCTCTGATGACTGATTCGTGATCGAACTTCTCTACCTCCTACAGTTGACCCTGGAACCCACAATTGGTCACTGACGATGATCTCATCTGGAGCTGTGGTTGGAGATGCTCGTGATAAGAATCATGAAGCAATTCACTTGAAGAATTGATAGTACTGCTATTGGCAAGATGTATTTACTCCCATTTCCTGGGCAATCACTCCATTGTCCAGGGCAAACCTTGTAGAACTTGCCTACAGTTTGTCCAGTTTCAGGACGTTGTCTACAGACGCTTGATTGCTATCCTACCAATCCATTCAGGATTTCAAACTTCTAGGGGGTGGCTCGCGTCTCTCAATTCACAAGCAGAGTTGGGTACCTAGGTAGGCAGGCAGGCCGGTCAGTATTCCCCCTCCAATAAATCGAATTCTTCTTAGGAAATGGAAGGCAGTGATATTGGACGCCTGCCTGTTTATCAGAGCTGTGACTGCCGGAATGCCTCCCGGAAGGAAGGCACAACGGTGTAGCTCGGAGTGGCGGTCCATTCACACCTCCATCCTGCCCTCGACCAGAATGCCGTTTCTAGATTTTCCACTGAACAATCCTGGGCGTCTTTCTTGTCTTTGTTTTTTCTGTCTCCGTTTTGGCCGTACTCGTTCTTCGCCCTCTTGCGGGCATACCAGTGACTCCTTTCTTGGAAGACGATCATATATTCTGCAGCCACTCTATACGTCAACCCGACCAGATGCCTCTCCTTTGTTGCTGCGGCCTAACTCGGCCGTCTCGAGAAGCACCACGGTCCAGCGCTGAAGACGCAGCGCTCTCACCACTCTCTAGATTGCCTATTCCTACTGAGCAACGACATCGACAGCAGGCACCCGACCCACAACATCAACACAACACCCTGATCGGGCTGGCTGATACCCCATGGGCGACCTCGAAAGTACCCCTTGGGTCCCCCGAGAATGGTTCTCTACTGGACCAACTCGTCGCCGACGATTCTGACAGTGATGCTGGCCAGGCCCGGGATGAAAAGCGAGCTGGATGCGCCCTTAGTGCCGTGCGGAACAGACTCATTCGTAGCATTTCTCAAGATACCGACGGCAAGCACCCGTCACTTGCCTCGCTAGGCAGTAGCGAAGAGGAGATTGCTCGGAGGGCCGAACTGAGGCGTCTTATGCGCAAAAGGATTCACGATGAACTGCAGAACGAGCAGGGTGACGATGACCTGGGCAACAAACCGACACACAGTATCCGACGTCTTGCCTCCATCGTCGACATTTCTATGCCTAGTAGTGGGCCCAGAGACGCCATTGAATTCGCCGTCCACAAGTCTCCGTCCCCTGACGCCCGAACGACGCGAGATGACAAGAGCCCCCCTGAAATAGCCCAAATCCAAAGCTTTGATGGTCCGATAACTGGCCAAAAGGCTCTTCCAACATCAGTATCTGGTCCAACACACGGTGACAAGGCAAACAAGAAAGACCACAACGAAACGGGCGACTCCTATTCTGAAGCACATCCGTCTCCATCACAATCTCCCCAGCCCGGGAAAGTACTACAATCTCACTCTCAGAAATCCTTCCAGCTATCCAACGGCACTGCTCGCCTTGATCGCGTTCTGGGCCCCGACTGCAGTTTCAATAGCCGCCATGCTTCCTCCTGTGGAGATGGTAACTCGACCCTTGGGGTTTGGCTTATAGCTCAAGGCCTCCGTTCACGCGACAACTCCATGAGTTACTTTGGTGACGACGAGGCCGGTAGTTCGGACAAAAACGACCAAGATCAAGCTTCTTCCAAGGCTGCAAAGGAAGATGAGAGACTAGCCTCGGACGAAGATAATGCCTCGAGGACAAGGGACAACTTGCTCTCAGACAATCAGGCTGTCACTGGCCCGCCAGGCGCGTCGGAGCCAAACTGCGACTCCCAAGTGCAGAGATGCATGTCGAACCTGGAGCATGATCTCAGCTCTCAACTCAATCATCAACCTAAGCCCCGTCGTTCCGAGGATGTCAGAGGCAACCCCCTTAGGGCAGCCTTTTTCAACCCTCCAGCGGACAATGCTTCTTCCTCTTACCCATCAAAGTACCCAAGTTTCCAACCGAGTCCCGCCCGCTCCGAACAAAACCTTTATACTTTGAACCTCAAGGATATCGAAAGCATGGAACTGTCTCCCTTTAAATGTGAGCTCCTAAATTTTCATGGTATCGTGTGAGCTAACAAGATGGCCAGGGAAAAGCCTTTATTCTACCCCAGAGGAGGGAAACTCTGGCGTGCAACAGCCGGTTGCTAGTGTTGGGAGCGGACATCCAGCGCAGCCATTGTCCTCCGAAAACGTTCAGAAAACTCCACACGCTGTTCGAATTGAGTGCGATGCCACTTCCCAGTCCCATTCGGAAACAGCTAGTTTTCTTCAACGTGAGACTGAGCTTCGAACAATTGAGACGCGGTTCGCCGGAGTGTTGGCTTGTAAGAAGCCAGCAAGATACGTGAACAGTCGGTTCCGGGAGGAATTCAACAAGCCAGCCGTTGGTCAGCCTTCTCGCAAGTCTTTCATCGATAAGATTCACCTCACCGTCCCGAGCCGATTCAGGGCAAGTTCTCGAGGCTCCGGTTGTCGGCAAGATGAAAATGTGCCTCACGTGCGCCGCAGCCAGGAGTCCAAGCCAACAGCCTCAGGAGATGGGTTTGGGCATGGAATGGAGACCAGTGATAGGTCGAAGAGGTGTTCAAATTTGAGCATACGTTCGCACATGAGCCCGTTGCCATCAGAGACCTTTCAAAGGCCAGAGTTGGAGCGCCAGGAAAGTGCCACGGGTTTATGGCAAAGAGCCATTAGACTGGAGGCAGACGCACGATGCAGCAGCAGCAACAACCCAAGCACTTCTGACCCAGATCACCAAAACACCGCAGCCTCCAGCCGATCTCTAGAAGGACCGGTTGTACGGAAAGGGGACCACAAAGAGTCGTGGTGTGCAGAAAATACCAGCAGAGAAGCATCACAGCTAACCCCTACGACTGATGAGATATCTTGTGGGAACAATTCGAAGTGGCTCATTCAGCGTTGGGTTGCCCAGATGCGACCCGAGACCCCCCATGCTCTCAACGGCGCTGGGAGCACGATTTCGCTGAAATCGGTACCTCCAAAATCTTGGGCGAGATTTCCGTCCCACGACAGAAAACAAAGGAATAAATACGCTTCAACTCGGGACAATGTGCAGTCTCGAGATTTCGCTATCACTCGTGTCTCCCCGGGGGGAGAAGTTTACTATTCCACTGATCAGGGCCAGAATGAAGCTGCTCAGCGCGCTAGCACCATGCCAAGATCTCTCTCCACTAGGTTTGGTGAAGCCGTCAGGTCCAGGATCGTCAAACTGATGCCTTCGAGGCACGTTCAGGACGTCCAAGGGCAGGTGCCTGCCAAGGGGCGGGCCAACTCTCAGCTAAACCACCTGGAGTATCCCGAACTCGAAATTCTCCCAACCGAATCGGGATACGAAGAGCTCCAAATATTGGAAAAGGAGATTAGTAACATTAAAGGCGATGACAGGCCACAAACCCGCCAAGACGAGCAAGCAGGACCCCGATCGATCAAGAGCTTGGGAGACAAAATATCTGCTTTGATGCATGAAGCAACAAGGGACAGCCAGCACGATCATGACAACATCTCGGCTTACATCGAGGCCCCTGCTGCGCCAGTTACGCCTAGTTTACTCAGAGAAAGTATTGCCGCCACAGACGTTTTCGTTACCCCCCAGAGCCGCGTATCGGCCGCCGGCAACAGCCACCAGCAGAGTGCGAGCTCAGATGCAGACTCCGTGGGGAACGAGAGACAGGAGATACCAACGGCACCAGTTGGGAGTGTAAGTGCTGCTACTCGCTCTCGATCGCCAACCTGGACTGGAAAGGGTTTTGGGGAGCTGGCTCCAACTACTACTCTTCGAGTCCCCGACGACGATTCAACATCAACCCCACGAAAGGGGCGCCTCGACGACCTAAATCACGGAAAGTGTCTGGTGGAAACAAAGGCTGAGGCTCTGCGGCGTCACACTCGATGAACTATAGCTTATCCATTCGAAGACAGGCATGGGTGTCATGGAGCTGACGATGCAGGGATCGAGGAAAAGGCATTATTTATACATGAGGAGTCGCTTTTGTAGCCAAGTAACTAATGCACGCATGCTATATCCAACTATAGAACTAAATAGCTATAATCATTCTAGGCCGTTCTCTGATTCGGCATGGTTTCCTGTGTCAAGCAAGCTCTGGGTTGTTCAGGGACAACGTACTGGCATTCTCATATATGATATGGCTCACCCTCACGCTGATTAGTGAGTCCTTGGCCATCCTCCCAGCGCCGTGGATGGGATGGTGTGTAATTAAGAAAGGGAGATTAGAGCTAGGGTCTGTAGTAGTCAGTGTATGCCCCGAGACGCTGGAAAGGAAGGGTGTCATCAACGAGAAAGTGGCGGGTTTCTGGGGGATCCTGGACGTTAATTATTAAGCGGCCTCCTTTTCTTTTTCTTCCTCCTTGTCCCTCAATTCAACGCGTTCCCGTCTAGCCCTATCCTCATCCGCCCGGCGCTGCATCTCGTCCTTGCGCTCACGCAGCGCAGTGCAGAAGCGAGAGCGGGCCCGGATGCTGGGGCCCTTCCAGATGAAGACGAAGGGGATGACGCACATGAGGGCGCTGAGACCGCCGAGCAGCGAACACGCGCCGGGGATGCCGAGGCGGCGGAACATGTGCGTCGTGGCGAGGGGCAGGACGACGGCGAAGAGGGAGCGGCAGCACGAGGCGGCGGCATTTGCGGAGGCGGCAAATATCTCGTAGGCGTCGGTGAGGTAGTTCAGCATGGCCATGAAGATGAGCATGAAGCCCATGCCGAAGGGCACACCGGCGAGCATGGGGGCGACGAAGGAGACGCTCTCGCGGGCGGACCAGCCGAGCCAGAAGAGGGAGACGACGAAGAGGGGTCCGCCGACGCAGGCGAGCGGCAGGCGGCGGTACTCCTCGCGGCGGACCCAGGGGGCGTTGCGGTCCCTGGCCCGGGCGAGGACGTCGTCCCAGAACCAGAAGATGGGGAGGGTGAGGCACGCGCCGCCGAAGATGGGGAGGTAGGCCAGCCCCGTGACGCCGGGGGACAGGCCGTAGACGTCCTGGAAGATGATGGGGAAGGCCTGGAACGACATGTAGAATATGGTGTAGACGAGGGAGAGGTAGGCGCACGTCGTCGTCACGATAGGCTCGAAGATGAGCATGCGGATCGGGCGGGTCAGGACCACGGTGAGCAGCTGGTTGAGGTCTGTGGTCTCGAGGTCGCGAGGGGCGATGGCGCGGGAGGTCGGGTCTTCTTTGCGCATCTTGCGAGCGCGGCGGGAGAGGAGGATGGGGCCGTAAGTCTCAGGGAGGAAGGCGACAAGGACGAGTGTGAAGCCGGCGACGATAAGGGCGATCCAAAAGACCCAGCGCCAGCCGATGCTGGGGCCGGCCCAGCCAGAGATGATCGGAGACAGAATTGGGCCTCCAGTTGTAGTCTGAGAAATCAATCAGTCTGCTAATCTCGAAAACAAGAATTGCGCAGTCTTGATTGAGGCCAGCGGATGATAAGTAGACTCACCACCATGAAGATGGCAAACGCCCTTCCCCTTTCCCGCGGCTCACCGTATACGTCTGCCAGAATACCGGCGACGATGGCAATCGGAGAGCTGGCAAAGGCCCCGCAGAAGAAGCGGAAGACCAGCAGGGCCGGCCAGTTCGGCGCAAGCGCACAAGCCATGGTGAAGACGGTGAAGAGGCCGAACGTCGAGAAGCTCAGGTCCCTACGCCCGTAGTGCTCGCTGAGAGGGCCCCAGATGATGGGCCCAAAGACGTAGCCTATCAGGTACACCGAGATGGGGAGCACCCGCTGCTCCTCCGAGGTGACACCAAAGTCCTTGACGATGTCGGGGATGGCCATGCTGGGGAGGGCAGAGCCCATGGTCGAGTTGATGACGAGCAGGGCGGTGCAGAAGACGACCAGTGTCTTTTTTGACTGTAGGACAATGAGTCAGGATAGAAACTGCCAAACAAAGCAGCCAGGTTGACTCGTACCTTTGGCCAGTTGTATGGATTCTCAGGATCGTCCACGTCCCAATTGACGAGGACCTCGTTGGTGCGGCTTCGGGTCCTCGACCGGATATTGTGAAGAGCACCGATGCCTCGATCTGCAGTCTCTTCCTCATAGCGAGACTGGGCCTCGATCTCGTCAAGGTGATTGATTCGATCTGAAAATGAACTGCTTCTTCTTCGGCCTCCTGTTTGGCATTGTGAGCTCCCTGACGAGACTAACAACAACGGAGTCCCCCTGGACAGAACAGACAATAAGAGAAAACAGCAATTACGGTGACGTCTGACTCACGGTATGGGGACGGATCCCGCATTGTCTCGCTGGATTCACTTTCCGGCATCTTTTTGTTATGAAGACTCTGGAGATATATAGGGACAAGAGTGTAAGTTGATGTTCTTCACACACAAAACACGACTCAATCGGAGGGTTTGCATTGGCAGTTAGTTTGCCGAGGAAGGGGGAAAGAATGAGTCTTCGCAAATGGAGAGAACAAGCACGCAACGAGCAGAGCCTTTCCAGTTTTCAACCCTTGGCTTGCCCCATGACAGTTCTCCTTGCGGGGGGGCCTCCGTGTCCGGGGCCGAGGTGGATCACTTACCCACCCACACAGATAGGTAGAGGTCCCAAAGAGACATTCCCGATCAACTCGGGATTAATAATTAGGACAAGGGCGTTGCAACCCCGCTCCAAAGCCAGAGATAGGGGCGGCATCGGACCGCGAATGGACGACCCCTGCGGCCGGAGCCGGGCCCCAAAAGAACGGGAAGGGCGTGGAACCGCTGTTTGGGG
>JABFEP010002213.1:0-16087 GCA_013618265.1 Fusarium albidum
GAGAAGCCCAAGCCTCCGCCGCCCCCTCCAGATGACCCCATCGAGGTCATCGCCGTCGACGTCGAGCCTCACAAGAAAAAGTCAAAGTCGCGCTCCCACAGCCGACACAACCACCGATCCCGCGACCGTGACCGGGAGCGCGTCATCGAGAGGGAGAGGATCGTCCCGGTCCGCGTCCCCGTCCCCGTCGAGCCCCAGTATGAGACCTTCCGGTATGTCGAGGGTCCCCGGAGGTACCTCCCTCCTCCACCCTCGCCTCCCCAGAGGATGATCGAGGACGATCGTCTTCGTGTCACAATCTCGGACCGGGAGCGTGAGTACTATAGGTGATGACAAGGAAACTGTGTCGTGATGAGAGAAACGGGGGTTTTTATATGTTTCACGGCCTCTTGTATGACGATATGATAACTTGGGATGTTGCCAGCGAGATTTGTTTTTGGATGTAGTATCAAGATCGGGTAATATATCAAAGGAGTCAAAAATGCAAACGGGTACTCAGTCCCCAGCTCCCATCGTGCGACGTCGATAAACCCGCGCTGGGGCTGAGCTGTAATATGCCGGGACTTCGGTTCTCTGCACCCCTTGTCCATGCAGTGATGGATATTTGGTCACGGGCATTTGAGGAGGAGCCCAGTACGCCGACTCAAAAGCCTGCGGCATCATGACCGGCCCGCCATATACGCCCTGGACTCCTGGTCCAGGCCGCCTCAGGAACCACCCCGTCAGGTTGCCCAGCTCGCCCATGAACCACAGCCCAGCGCAGATGACGACAAAGGTAAGCGGCACGGCGACAACCCAGTACAGCCACTGCGAGTACTCCATGTCGCGCACGTCGGTCGTGTTCATCCCAAAGATGCTCGACACCGTGCTAATGGGGAGGAACACGATGGTGACGAGGGTGAAGGCGTAGATGGCGCGCTCTTGGCGGTCCCGTGTGAAATCCATCTTGTAAGCTATTGCCCGCTCAAGATCCTTGCCGAATTCCGTATACCGCCGGAACTCAAACTCGCGCTGCTCTATCAGCCGCGAGCACTCTAGGAACAATAGGCCACGCAAGCCGCCCGCGTCGGTTGGTGAGAGTCTGGACGACGAGGCCATGTCGTAGAGAAAATCGTCGTCGAGGCCCATGTAATCGTTCGCGGGCTGCGGTGGTGCAGAGGCGAACGGGTTGTGGGTGGCAGCCCGAGCGTAAACGACTGGCGCATAGTCGGCTCGCGCATAGTCCTGCTCTGGCCCATAAGCATACGACTGGGGCGGCGGAGGCGGCTGAGGCATGGCCTCTACATGATGCCGTTTCTGGTACTGCTTCTCCTTGTCCTTCATCGACATGGACTGTTCGAATTGGCGCATGACGATCTCCTGGGTGTCGAGGGAGGTGAGTGAGCTTCGGATGCGCGAGATGATGCCTTTTTGCTTGAACAATGTTCGCTTGATTGCTATCAACTCTTGCTGTAGCAGGTCGAGCTGGTGTTGAAACGACCTATCCGACGGCTTCGACATGATGGCATTGTCCTGGGAGGTGTCAGCAACTGACAAATGAGATACATCGGATCCATGACTGCGTACGAGGGAGTCAAGGTACTGTGAATACGTCTCACAGATGTCGTCAGACTTGCCAACCTGGTCTTGGAGCAGGCCCAGAGTGATGAGGGAGAGCACCTCGAGAGGCAAAACAGCTGCCTTGTCCAGCAGACTCTTGTCAGAAAGCCCCTGGAGCAGCTTCTTCGATCCCTTTTCCACAAGTTCCTTTGCACGCGATATCCGGGACTTCCAAGTAAAGTCGCTTCTGGAGCCATGTACCATGCCCATCACCACATACAGCCACGCAGTGGAGAACTCGGGCGGCAGCTCAAGTCCAGATCGTTCCTCTTCAGTCGAGTGCACCATGATGTCTTGGAATGCAATCAGGTCCTGGGTGAAGCTTCTCAGAGCCGTGCGAACATCGCTGAGATTGGTGTCAAAGGACGTTCGGGCATAGGCAGGATTCGAGATGGATAGCTATCAAGAGTCAGTCCACCCCATCCAGCACATGTCTCAGGCATGCTCACCTCAATCATCGACTTGACAGCACCCCAAAACTTGCTTGATGTCGGATCTTCAAAGGCCATGGGGAGAAAGAAGGTGTAAATCACATCTGCAGCATTAAAAATGTCGACTTTTACCTCGTATAAGCGCCGAACGTCGTCACTGGCGCTCGTCTCGACGCGGTCAGCCAGACCTGCCATGTAGCCATAGCACTCTTTTCTCGTTGCACCTCGACAGCTCTTGTACGCTTTCCGATTGGAGTAGGTCGTTTCGACTGCCAGAAATCTCTCAGCAGCATCCAGGTGCGCTTCAAGAGACGTAAGGTTGGCGGCCTTGGTGTTGCTTGACTTCCGGAGATCTCTTGATGACAGCGTCAGAACATGGATCAGTTTCGAGATATTCGGCTTTCCTTTCCCCCCTTGAGAGGTCGACAGGACTTGGGGCTCTGGTAGAAGTGTCGAGCGCGGAGGCGGATCAGGTTGTGAGCTGCATCAAGTCAACTGCGTGCTGCTAGTCCCTGCATTTTCGAGGTTTACCCTAGCTTCATCGTGATTTTAGTTGGCCTTGACCGGGTGTTGGAGGCCATCCTAAGGATTCTAGGCCATGTCTCGGCTGTAATAAGTTGGTTCCTATGCCAGAATGCAGGAATCTTGGGCCAGAATGCCTGGAAATTTGTCAAGAAAGACTGGCGGCTGTCAGAGATGCTCCAGCCAACCGGACGCTTCAGACTTACAAACCATGTCTGGCACTCTTCTTTCTCGAGAGCCCAGACCACCGACTCTCCGTAGGCAACAAGAATCCTTCCTCGAGCGTCAGTTGTTGGGCCCTGCGAGGGTTGGTCTTTGACTTCCAGGGCTTCCCCCTGGAGATCTTCTCTGGCCATTGTCCCGCACGTTACCAGCAGGCCTGTCGACCAACGTCATCATTCACGCTCACAGAAGGGTAGCTGCCAGTTCTTACTGTTGTCGATAACTAGACACCAAAGCTGAGAGATGTGGAAACACTCTCCACGGTCCACATTTCCCAGCTGGCAAACCGCCTGCTCCATATCCCTCGGCGCGGTGTTTCGGGAATACTGGGCTTGAAGCAATGTCTGTGAGGGGAAAAGTGACAAACTAGAGGCTGCGAGCAGGCCTGAATACTGCTCGAGTGAGAAGTAAGGGACGCATATCCATCGTGCAGACCCAGAGACTGAGTCTTCTGTGGTCGTCTTTTGCTTCAGCGCTTTGAGCGGCACCTCGATTGACTTTGGTTCCAGGTATCCGACTTTGACGCCCTTGGGGTTGTGCCTTGACTTGAAGCAGATTTTCTTGACTTCAGCTCGGAGTCTTGTGATGGCCTTCTTCTCCAGGTCTGAAAGGCCATGGATGCGAGAAATTTCAATCTAGTGGCTCATTAGCCCTTCATGTCAAGCACCAGGATCCAGAGTCTCACCCAAAACTCATCAAAGTTCATAACCTTTTGAGGGATATGCCTACCAGACGTTGGTTTCAGAAGCCTCAGACTTAGGCTTGGAAGAACTCACAGCCAGCGGAAGAGGGGGTGTGCATTGCCTTTGGGATCGTGCACCACTTTGAGGCTCGCGGCATGAGAGCCGCCCATCTCAGCATTGCCGGTGTATTTAGACGAATGGACAATCGCTGGGTGCAACAAGGAGGGCTTCGCTCTCTCGTCCTTAGGCAGAGCTCTCTCTTCGCTTTCGGTAGGTTCAGCATCAGAGTCCCCGTCCTTTGACAAGTCCGTGATGGATTGAGGCTGAGAAGCAAAGCTGAACTTATCGTAAGGTTCCCAGTCATCGCTAGAGAAGCTACCTGCTCTGTATGAACGGTCATAGACGCCATCATACGCTGGAGCACGTGACGATGCGCCGCGAGAGCCACGCCTGTGACTCCGTGGGCTTCCACAGCGAGAATAAACAGGTGACCTTGACCGACTTCGTGAACGATAACGGTTGTCTCTGTCGTAGGAGTAACTTCTTGGCCGGCCGCCTCTTCCAACGCCCTCATCATCATCCATTGGCTGTGGAGACGCCGTCAGCCTTCTGTCCAGGTCGGGATGTGGTCGAGATGGTTCTGCGGCGGCAGCAGGAGGGGGACGAGGAGGCCAGTCATAGTCGCCGTCAACAGGCTCCTCCCCCCGTGATCGACGAGGCAAGGCGCTGTCCGCTGGGACATCGGCCTCAACCGCAGGGCGTGGCCCAGGCCTGTCCCCGCTGTCATTGCGGAAACGAAGTCTCTCGGTGGGTATCTCAGCTCCTTCGTAAGTGCTGGCTCTGGATCGAATTCCAGTGTCTTGTCGATAATGGCGTCGAGCTCGCTATTGGACATGAGATGAGTGCAAACCCATGATTGAGGTCTTGGGTGTAAGCAAACCGGGTAATACTCATCATCGGTGAAGCGGACGTGCGAAGTACGACCTTGACCTCCTTGGCCTTCTGTTAGAGGCGTGGGCTCAGGCATGGTGAATTAGCCTGGTGATTATGGACTTGGTGGTGACAACATCAGCTCTCAGCTGAACGGCGGATTGAATTAACAGTACATGTATCTTGGTCGGCCGTTACTGAGGGACCAGGCGACCAAGAGCGAACAAAGCCTAGCGCTTATGATTGGTAGGTAGGTACTAGCTAGGTAGGTACAGGCAGGCGGCTCAGCCCGCCCGTCCATGACATCTGCGTGATGAACAGGCAGGGACCAGCCCGTGCATCCCCGTCTTCTTCCGCACTTTTCGCTCTTTCCAGATTATTTATACAAAAGTCTCGTTCATTACACGTTTGGAACTCCAAACATGCGTTGTCTGTCACCCCTTCTTCGCTTCCGAATGCCGTCAGAGCCGCAGCAACCTGATTCTCGGCAGCCAAGGTCACAGTGAGCCACGTCTTGATCGGTTTTTCTCCCACGTGTCCCAGCCTTCGGGAGCTGCTAATTCTTCGGTCGATGAAGCACCGACTCGTTCCTTGCCGTGGCCCTCCGTCTCCCTGTCTGCGTCTGCGTCTGCTTCTGCGAACAGGCTTCTCAGTGCAACCTCTGTCGGCAAAGGGCTGTTGGCACAAGGGTTAGCATCCCTCAACTCTTGCCGGTATTCCGCAATGTCCACAACTATCGTCTGCAAAATCCCGTGCCAGGTCGTTTGGATCACGCTGAGGAACAAGGGTTGCCGTATCAACCAAAAGAGGACCGCATCAATGATGCTCGCCATGGCCAGCTTCATGGGCCTCATCAACTTCTGGGGCGTTTCGTGGAAGAGAATGTCCACGGCGTTCTGGTAATGCCACGAGAACTGGACCCATTCGGCGCAATCCATGGCCCGGTGCAGGTAGTCCGTTCTAACCAGTGTTCCAAGTTCGGCCGACGTGCTCTCGACGATCTGAAGCAGGCGGCTCGCCATTTTGGCAGCGCGCAGATGAACCGCGGCGCAGTATGCCAGGACACAACGAACGAGATGGGTGACGTTCCAAGGCTGCTCACGGTCATACTCGCAGATTTCAATCCCTGGGTTGAGTTCGTCAGCCAAGGCTCAACATTGGCCAGGATATCGGGGCTGTGTAACGCACTCCTAGTGTAGATGAATCTCAAGCAATGCGCGACCGCCTCCGGGGCGTAGACCATGTGGACCTCAACCGGCGATCCATCCTGAAGGCTATCAGTCAGCTCGCTTCTCACCGGAATTGAGAAAACCGGATGGCCCACCTTGTTTGGCGGCGGGAGGTTGTCACGAAACCAGCCCGACTCTGGTTCCACAATGTTGCGATGGACTCGGAAGGCCAGGGTTCCAGCGTGTACCACGATGTCGGCACCAAAAGGGCATTTCCAAAGACTGCAGGGCCATCAGTCAGCGACTCGGGAAAGGTAGTTCCTGGGGTAGAGACTCACTTCTCTGTGGCTCGCGAAGCAGCTGCCTCAAGAATGTGTCGCGACGTGGTGGATGCATGAGACGAGGGAGAGGCAGACGCAGCCGTAAGTAAGGCGGCCGATGCTTCGTCTCTCGAGCAAGGATCACATGAGGACATTGATGATGCTCTCGATATCCCAGGGGCAGTGATGCTGGCTGCCGTTGGCGGAGGGCTCTGAACCTTGGGAAGAGGCGGAAACATAACAGCGACGGGCTTCTTGGTCTGCTTTGCAGCCGAAGCCCATGGATTGCTCCTTGGAGGTGAAGCGGGTCGGAGCGTTGCTGGTGATTCTACCTTGCGCAACGGTGTCGAGGGCGGTTTCGAGGGCGGTTTGGCCGACGGCGTCGAGGACACGGTCCTACGTCTTCCGTCGATGGATGTGCGCTCCATTTCGGCCGGCTTCTTGCGTACCAGAGAGCGGTACGTGTCGGGGCGTCGTTGAGTTGGACAAGGCAGGTCTTTGACCGCCAGGAAAGCTTCGCGCCTGGCAAGCAAGTGAATAAAGTCAGTCAAGGGGCGCACCAAGGCTGGGGCAGACGACGCAGTGAGTATGCACGATAGCGTCTGTGAGTGGTTCCGGGTTGCACTGGATTTATAGGGCCAGCAGAGAGCTTGCAAAAGTTGTGATTCATGAACCCTTTCCCTCCTCCCTTGTTTTGAGGGCTGTCAACAGCTGTCAGCCGTCTGTTGGCACCACGAGACGGCGGATGCCTGCACTAGGGTCTGTTTGCTGTGCCGGACACGCTGATATCATATTGATTAATCACGATTGCATTGCAAAATGTGCAGTTTGGCAAGAAATCGCAGTCGGATTGGTTTGAGAGAGAGGGAGAATGAAGTTGAAAATGGAAATAGTGCAGTTGCAAACACCCCAACTCTACGATGCTTGGTGCGCAATCACCCCGTTTGTATATCAACGAGGATTGCTCTAATAATCTTTTTTTCCTCTTTCCTTTATTCATTTCATTATACTCTATAGCTTTTGACGAGCAAAGTCCACTCTCGCCAGCTGCACACTTGACTTCCAAACACTTCCTCCCCTTGGATGTGTTGGAAGAGGTGAACAAGATACTGAGGATAGACGATGCTCGACACAGCGTAAAGTTTGTTTTACTAATTAAGGACACCTCCTCAGAATGCCTCAAATGCACTGCTCTAAACATCAAGAGGCATCGTGGAGGTTTCCCTTCTCCTGGTGTCTACGTGACAGTCTTTTTGTTTGCTAGCCGTCCCAGGAATCAAGTTTAATCAAATTTAATCACATCTATACCTTAGGGCTCTTCAGAGGCTCCTTAGGGGCTCCGGCGTCCATTACATCCCGAGTCACAACCCGGTGGAATATCTCCAGGGCTTGAGCCTGATTTCCTAGGCACCCTGCACAACCGAAAACATCCCTCCTGTGAGGGACCAGCATTTCGCTTCATCTCTTCTCACAACCAAACAAATACCCTGACGCTTCTTCTTTTCGCGTCCGTGGACTCGGGAGCCAGAGATCATGACGAGCCACCCCCCCGAGCCATCTCTTTGCTCTCGGGCCTGGGGCATCATTTCGTCCCCCTTCGCGACACTCCAGTCTTTCCTCCCACACCTCGAAATGAACCTCACCATCACAGGGAATGGGGCTAGCCTAACAATCGTCAACACTGGTGGGTAAATCCCCTTTAGTTTTGCACTTGACTTGGCTAACTCTGGGTGGAGGCTCGAGCTTGCGCTCCCGGCCACCAACCTCGACCACACAGTCGGCACCATCCTTCCCGCAGTTCAAGAAACTCCCTCCCGAAGTGAGAGCCATGATCTGGGAGTATTCCTTTGGAGGGCCAAGGGTTTTCAGAACCAAAGCCTCTTCGCAGGGCCCGGCCGGCATCGTGCCTATGGTCGTTGATCACAAACCGCCTCATTCGAGCCGAGCATGCAAGGAAGCTCGACATGTCTCCCAAGTATGCGGATCGTTCTTGTTTGGGGCGTATGGGGGCGTCACAAAGGGCCTCTGGTTCAATCACTCCAACGATATCCTCTACTGGAGCCGAAAGTGCCCAACATCTGGCCTCTTGCTAGACCACGACTATCAGCTCAAGAACATTGAGAATATCGCCATCGACTGGCCAGACGATGGTAGCGACGACTGGGCTGAAATATTCAGCGGAATCCACTCATTCTTCCCTTCCTATAAAAGGGCCATCTTTGTCATGGAGCATAGGCCACATCTTCCCAAAGACTTGCAATTCTTCCCCGTCCTGGATGATGAAGAGGTCAAATTGATGTACTTCGGCGAGGCCATGACCTATAAGAAGGCCAAAGAGGTGCTTGAGACACTTTATGAAGAGATGCGCGACGATGGGGAGTTGGATGTCCCTGCGGGTGCTCTGATGCCTCAGTTTGAGGCAGTCGAGGTTGCTCCGATCCGCAATATCCGCCCGTGTTACCGATGCAACCGTTGATCTATCGATTCAGATGGATTTCTGTGGGCTGAGCCAGACTGGGGAGACAATCATTGGAGCGTCCAGAAGACTTATTCGGTCGCGCAGAATGAGCGCAGGACCTTGCGGGATAGAAATCGAATGCCAGGTGTCATCTCGAACTTCTAGGTTGACGTTGGTGGAATTCCCTCGAGTTTCTTTCTATATTCTTTGAGTTCTTACGAGGCCACCAATACACACACTTTGAATGTCCAAGCTATTATTGAGCCGCTTGATCTTGTTTCCGAAAGGCAGATAGGTCTTCCGTATGTATCCCCCGTAGGATTCATAGAATTAGGGGAAAACTGCTTCCTCCATCCGTGACTCTCTAAACACAAACAGCTGGGGGTCTTCATGGCGTCTTTCATTGGGGAGAACTCCCAGAGCTAGTTAGGTACCTTGCGTACCTAGGTACCTAGGTAGGCAGTTACAGTGGGTGAGATGTAGTCGAATCACCTGCGTCATTGGTCCAATGACGGCAGCCCCGGTACAGCGATGACCCCTCCAGGCTCCCTTCCAACACGATTGCGGCTCTACCCAACCCAGTCATTGGAGGGGCTCAATCTCCATGCTCATCCCGTCCATTCCCCGATTGTCCTTGTCTCTGCCACACCGTCATACCCTCAAACTCAACCCGCGTCGCAAGCTCTCTCAACATGTCGCAAGGCGCGGTCGTGATAACCTCAAAGGAGCAGTTCGACACGCTGCTCCAGTCTTCACGCATTGTCGTCGCCGACTGTGAGTATCGATCTTAACCCCCCCGTCCCAACGAGAATACCCCGCCATGCCCTTTTGCGCGAGCATTGTTTGTTGCATCAAATCATGGCACCTCGACTGCTCGTTCCCCTCCGAGCAAAGGCTGACATTTGCTACCCCTGTAGTCTACGCCGACTGGTCCGGCCATTGCAAGCAGATCGCTCCCATCTACGAGGCCATGTCTGCACAGTTCTCGCGTCCCAACCTCCTGACGTTTGCCAAGATCAACAGCGACGACCAGAAAGACATCGCCAAGGAATACAGTGTCTCTACCTTGCCCACCTTTCTCGTCTTCCGCGATGGAAAGATGATAGACATGGTCCAAAGCCCGGGCCAGGGCGCGGTCAAGGGCGCCGACCCGCAGAAGCTAACCTCGGTCCTCCAGAAGCTGGCGGATGAAATCGAGTCCCTCGACGAGACCCTCGGCGAGAGCTCATACGGTGACTGGAAAGGTGCCGAGATCCCGCGGGGCTACAGCGATATTACGGACCAAATAGAGGTCAAGGGTCTCGAACTTCTTAACGCAGATGAAGATGCCGGCTCTGTCAAGGTCCTCTTTGAGAACTCGAAGCCAAGTGCCCTGAGCAAGGGCAAGGGCACAGCCAAGGACTATGTCCAGAGCGGCGCTGACGACCAGCTGCTCCTTTTCATCCCCTTCCAGTCAACCGTCAAGCTTCATACCCTGCAGGCAAGCAAGCCACTGCGACTTCTGTGCTGCCTGGGACTCTCCCCCCACTGACCGCGATACAGCTCACTTCCCTCCCGCCCCAGGACGACGACGATGCTCCGATGAGACCTGCCATTATCCACCTCTACATCAACCGTGCCCACAACCTAGACTTCAGCGAGGCGGATGATACTGAGCCCACACAAATTATCGAGGTTGACCCCGAGGATTGGAACGCCCAAGGATCTGTCAACCTCGGTCTTCGCTTCGTCAAGTTCCAGAAGACATCGAGTGTTGTCGTTTACGTCCAGCAAGGCGAGGGTGACGGGGAGACGGTGCGGCTCGACAGGGTGAAGCTCATTGGCGAGGCTGGGACGAAGCGAGAGATGGGCAAGCTTCAGAAGGTCGGGGAGGAAGAATAAGCAGGCGAACAACAGGCAGGGTTTCTGCAATTATTTTGGACCAAGCCAGATGACATTTCAGCGTGCATCGGGCCTGCTCTCCGGGCTACAGCCGGCGATGGGAGTTTTTGGTGAACAAAATGGGCACACACTCATGCCGTCCAAACCAAGGTACGGACGGAGTAGAGACAATAGACCAAAGTGCAAAAAACGGTACCACAAAGTGCCGTTCCTCGTCGCCTTCTCACGCCGCTTGCGGCAGATGTAGAGCAGAATGAATGGCTTAACGCTTGTGCGCACAGTCACGGAATGGAGATTGTTTTTTGATATGTCCTGCCTCCCAACCACGACTGAGGTGCATCAAAAGCACCAGAACCAAGCGATGGTAGGGCGGGCCTGCAATATGATCGATCTGGGGCACAACTGACGCTGCGATGAACATCCATGGGGAGAAGGATTCGAGCAACACGGGTTAAAATTTTTCATGTTGTGCCAGCCGCACGAAGAAGAAAAGAAGAAAAGGAAAGCTATGCTCCGACTCGCGATCGAACTTTTTATGCGGTCCCGGTGGTCTCCAGTTTTGGTGGTTGCTTAGTCATTTTCGGGTCCGGGTTAACCATTGACCCGTTGGAAAATCTCCGACCATGTTGTCGTTCTCTACCTAGGATAGGCAGGGTCCGTACAGTGGAGAATTGCTAAAGCTTTCACGACGTAACGTTACGACGTTATCAACTTCGAGCTCGATTCAAAATACAACAGGGTTATGGTCACCGTTTGCTGGCCGTTTGTGAATTTCCGGTGTCGGGATGCTCCTTGTCGTAATGCTGCCGAATCGAGCTTCTACCAACAGATGCTAGGTAATCTCATCAGACCACAATCACGGTTCTCACCTGGGCCCTGTTGGTGCCCTGCGATTGCAACCTCGGCTGCCTCTGCCCGTAACAGTGTAAACAAAGCCAGGTCGAGAATCCCAAGCCAGCACAATGGTAGACTTGGATATAGCCGGAACTCGCCAGATATATTGACCCGAACCTGTTTGTTCGGCTTATACCCGAAACAAGCTTCCCGAACACCACCAACCAACCTAGTAGCGCGGATGTGACAGAATCCCCCGCCATTCGTGCAAAAAAAAAAAAACGTGCATTTGACACGACATTATTTGGCACCGGCGTTGAAATCGCATCTCCACCAAGCCCGACTTACACGGCGGGGAATCTCGCCTAAGGTAGCCGGGACAAATCGTGGGGTGATTGCGGAGGTGGGCGGGCAGCCATCTCATGTCTCATCATACCAGCCAGGATGCCCACCTTCCCCGGGGGGGCTGTCGAGTACTAAGGCTTGTAAGGGCATACAAGGTGAGCGAATCCCCTCCCCCCTTCACCTTGATCCTCCTCCAGCATGAAAAAAGAAGGAAAGAAATGACACCAGCCTTGCCGTCCTTCCCCATCTCCAAGCTACCCGAGGAGCTGCGGTCGATGGTATGGGCGTATGCCCTGCCAGAGCCGCGAGTATTCGAAGTTCTTGACACGCCTCACTCGAACCTCAAAACACCGGCCGAGGCGGGGCTCACGTTCGCGAACAACTCGCAGGAGCCTCCGCCGGCGCTGGCCTCGGCGTGCAGAGAGTCACGGGCTTTCGTGCTTCGTCACTACAAGCCGCTGACGTTATCCGGCACGACCAAGTACGTCGACCCCGTGCGGGACATTATCCTCCTCGAGCCATATCTCCTCATCAGGCGGCTGCTGAGGGCCCTGCACTTTCTTGCCCAGGTGGACTCTGTGAGGAACACCATGTGCCAAGTGGCCCTCGGGACCTCGTACGGGTTCAACACGGGCATCGTCCACCCCATCCTGAGCGGGAAAGTGTCCAGGAACAACATGAGCATGCTCCTCAGGAGGCTCGCAAGGTTTCCGCGGCTGAAGAGGGTGCTGTTCGTCGTCCATGAGGAATTCCAATGCAGCCAACCGAAACTCCCCGTAACCGAGTGGCCGCACGGGCTGCAGCTCTTCCACCACAGCTTCTCGTTCAAGCTGGATGGCGAACTGGGCGTCGTCGGCTTCCACAGCCCCTGGCATCTTTACTGGAACGAGTTCCAGTTCTACCCGCTCCAGATCGAGGAGGCCAATGAGATTGAGTTTGATATATCCGTAGACGACTACCATGCCGGGACCGAAGGCAGAGAAGACGGAGAAGACGGAGAAGAAGAGGAAGACGACGACGACGCGCAACTGAACCGCAAGCCTACGAATGACGACTGGAGGAGGTTCAAGCGGCGGTTCCTGAAGGCTGTCCGCTCGACGCTGGCAAGACGACCGCGGGACAAGCCATGGCCGGATGGCCCGCCTCTGCAAGTCGAGGGCGCGAGCTTGTTATGGAGATACAGATCATACCAAGGCGAGAGGGCGACGACGATGCGATGAATGTCTCAGGCCTGGGCGAGGAGAAACGCTCAAAGCACGGGAAGGATTATAACCTGGAGTTTTTTGGGTTCGATAGTTTGCAGGATCCTGTGGCGTTCGGTCCGTTGGCGTTGCGCCCTGGAAAGTCGTACGACGCATCCGTACTTGTTTCCTGGAGGACTTTTTTTTTTTTTTTTGTATGAGTTCCGAACTCCCTACCTGGGGGTTAGTAGGGCTCGAGCAGGAGTTCATGGCCTTGGACATGAGACCCGAACATCTTCGGGGCGCAGAGCTAGTTGAGGTTATCGCTATAGCCCAAGACGGTAGTTGAATGTGTGAGCTGGGGTTGTCCGGGTGTGACAGCCCATTACGGGCTGTCTTGTCGAAATAAAGTATAGAGTACTCCGTACGGATCGTGGGAATATCCGTATCCGTGCGTACGAATATCCGTATACCCGCTATGCCTGCTGTTACGGTTATGTATGTACGTACTCTGTACTTTGGATGAGAGATGGCTCGACACCTGCCTGATCTGCGACAAATAAGAAATCGACCGGCATCGAGGCTCATGGCTTGCAAAATAAACTTTCGACTATGGCCATAATCGGCCTAGATCAGGCGTCTCATGCAGGGAACTAAACCGGCCAATCACGAGAGGCCGGCTCCGAACCCTTCTTAACGACTTCATCTGCCGGCCATGATGAGACCCGGACGAGGCGCCTGTTGAACAAGTCAAGTCCCGCTCGCCATGCACACAAAACGGTCCGGCATGCCGACGCCGACCCCGACGCCGATACTGCCAACCTGGTCTGAGGCTTCCCGTGGCGGCTGTTGCTCCCTGCTGCTGCTCTCCTGCGATCGTTGATCGGGGCCGCTGACGTCCTACCGGCTCCCCTGCATCCCACAAACCCGGGCTGCCCGCCCCCTTGAGGTTGTCTCGTTTTTTTCCCCATGATCCCATCATGTCGGTGACGCTGCCAATCCTGGCTCCACGGCTCCCCGGCTGTCCGCCAGTGGTGGACGACAGGACCTACACCAAGGAGCACACCGAGGATGAGTGGGAGTCCATGCGTGAGGTCATCAAGAAGCTCTATATCCGCGATAACCGCAAGCTCAATGAGACCATGGCCATCCTGCAGGCGAGACATGGCTTCGCAGCAACGTGAGTGGAAGAAAGAAGAAAAAACCCCATCATGACCGCCAAGAACAAAGTGAAGATGGAATGAGAATTTAAGGCTGATTTTTATGAGATGAAAAAGAGAGCAAATGTTCAAGAAGCGCCTGAAGAAGTGGAATCTCAGGAAGAGGACATATCGCAAAAGCCCTCCAGGTTCCACCGCTTCTACACCTGCGCAGTTTGCCGACGTGCCCTGCCTGATGAGCGCGGCCGAGGATCACTCTATGTCCTCATCAGAAGAATCAGTCCAGGATGAGGTGAATACGTCCATGGCCCTCATCCGACCATCCAACACGGGACCCTACACCAGCCTGGAACAGGTTCTCGGGAGCGTCTTTTCTTGGAGCCAGGCCAAGCTGGACACATATCCTGTGGCTTCAGATCCCATGTCGAGATATCTCGCAAATCCAATACACCCCCCAATCCAGGACAGCCGCACAATGTACCGGACCTTTGAGCTCGTTTTCGACCTCTGGTATCACGGCAAAGGGAACCTCGCGGGTTTGGCTGCGCGAAGGGGTTTCTACGTGCTCGAGTTCGTCCTGTCCGAAGACCACCCTGACCTCATATGGCACGTCCTGGATACCATTTTCGACATGGTAGACAGAGGCCATCTGCAACTGCTGGGCTTGTTCCTGGATCACGCGACTGTGCTCGCCCAGCGACAGCTCCCGTCCCAGCACCCCCTCCTCCGGATTCTCCAACAGCTACGGAGCTGCGACTACCATTCAGATCGAGGGAGGAGCTATCTGTGCCATCTACTGCGCCAGGCTTGGCTGCGGAACGTCGACCTCTTGGCCGAGCATATTCAGTCATCAGACGCCCAGCGTCTCTGGCTCTACGAGCAGCTGATCTGGGACGGGCGAACGAGGCTGCGGAAGGGAAGCCAGCTGGCCAGAAGGCAAGACGCCATGTACCACGCCCTCGAGGCCATGGCAGAAGCCCAGGACCACGAGGCAATGGCGGATGGATCGGATCGGCTGAGGATCGAAGCTCTGCGGCTCGAATTCACGCAGATGGACGTCGGAGACAAGCAAAAGGCCGAGAAGCTGGCGCTGGACCTGCTCAACCACACCGGATCCGGCACGGGCTCGAGGTCGAATGACCGATTCCACGCGTACGCACGCAAGATGCTGGCCCGGGTCCAGGAGAGCAGGCAGGAGTGGGACACGGCGGAGGAGAACCTGCGATACGCCATCACCAAGCGGGAAGCAGCCCACGGCACGAACAGCAACCTTCGGGTCATACGAGACATGTGGGTGCTCGCAGCCCATTTCCAGAAGGCTGGCCGACAGGAGGACGCGGACACGATCACGGCCGATGCGCTCTCCAGGGCCCAAGAGTACCTGGAACAGGGACCGGACTGACATCAATCATATATATACTACCAACTACATGGCGCATCATGCCGGGCGTTTTGTGTGTGTTTTAAAAGACGGCGCTTTATTATGCCGTTGCGTCAGTTTAGACGAGGTTGATTGCGCTGTTGCTGTTGCATGGCAGGGGATGGGATTGGAAATTTTGCATATGGTATCGAGCCTATTTTGAATGATACGATTCTAAAAGCCTTTCAACGCATGAACGATAACTAGGTACCTACTTTATATCCTCGTCTCACTGCCTTGGTGTTGTGATTTTAGGCCCGACATCAGGGCCCCGCCGCAAGCCCCGCCGCAATGACGTAGACTCTTCCCTTATCGACGATCCGATCACAGGGGACAGGCAGCGTTGGTCTCAACGAGCAGCCGACGACACCAGCAGTGCAAACCCGACCTACTCTGTAATCACTTGCAACCTGTCCTCATCTTGGTTGATTCCAATCAACGCCTTGTCCTTCTTTTCCCCTTGTGTAGAATCTCACCGATCCCGAGGCGCAAATATGACTACCACAGCGCCCCCAAACTACTGTAAGTAACAAGAGCCCCAAGAAGAAGCCGAACTATTCAGTTGACACAAAAGTCCAGATGCCATTCTCGAGCTCTCTGATACGGCAACCACCCAGCAGATCCGAGATGCATACAAGCGGTATGTTTTTGACAAGACCTTGCCCATATTCCTTAGATATATATGCGTGTGTCTGTCTAGACTCTAACCCTTGGGCCAAAAAAGAGCTGCTCTAAAGACGCACCCCGACCGCGTCGCCTCCGACTCTTCAGACCGAGCCGAGCGAACCCGCAAGTTCCAGCTCGTCAACGACGCCTACTACACCCTATCCGATGCGACCCGCCGCCGCGAGTACGACGTCCAGCGCAAGCTCTTCAACACCAGCACCCCGGCCGACCCGTTCCAGGACATGTCGGAGGAGGAGGAGGAGGAG
>JABFEP010002215.1:0-15565 GCA_013618265.1 Fusarium albidum
CCCTCGCACCGTCCGTTGCCCGTGCCCCCGAGACGGCTGCCGCCCCGAAAACCGCCCGTTTCCCCTTGACCCTCGGCGCTCCCAAGACGGTTCCCGCTTCTGCCTCGGCAAGGGCCCCCAAGACGATGCCGCCTCCGAAGACTCACCTCCTCACCGGACGGGCTTGAGACCATGTGGTATTAGCGTGAGATGAGATGCGGATGGGGCGCCAGTTTACATTCTGCAACATATGCCGGTTCTGTTTTTATATGATTTTTTGTGTGATGGTGGCTGTCTAGGCTATGGGTCCTTACGTAGAGGAAATGGACTCCTTGCTCATCTTCCCCTTCTACTTAGCCACAGCGACACATATACAATAACACGCTGTTTCTTTTGTCATTACTTTGGAACTGCTGGTACGAAATGTAGTTGCTTGACATACCCACGGCTATGGCAATCCATAGGGGCATGTTCTTTGTTCATCACAGCACTTGAGCAGACATCGCATAAGTCGTAGATACGTCAACAGCTTGTTCATAGAGCAATACTATATTCGATTTATGGACATTGTAGGCTTCCATAAATCGCCCAACTTACCTGAGATCCTGCTCAAATCTATCCATGCCTTCATCCTTGCAGCCTACGAGATAGTTGGCCGTCCCACGATTCCAGTCGCCTGCTCACCTCAGGCTTCCGGCTAGCTCATCACTGGGCCGTCTTCTCTGTCGCTCCCGCCCCAGTCTCCTCGTCCTGGCTTCCACTTGCCATGTCGTAGTACTGGCCAAAGACGCGGGTCTCGAGGTCAGAGACACCGCCAGTCTGCTTGCGAGCCTGGCGCCGGAAATAAACACGCTTGGCCCACTTCCATGATTCAATCCCTAGGAAGAAGAGCACTGCCTCGACAAAGACAATGCCCCATTCCCATGAGATTGGGGCGTGCTTGAAGACAACCGTGTTGAGGCCGGGGATATAGATCAATGGGAACATAGTGACGAAGCCCGCGACGATAGCCCAGAAGAGGAAAGGGTTACGCCAAACATCGTGCATCCACTGCGTAAAGTAGAGCTTACTCTTGGGCTGCATCCGGAAGAAGGACCGTCGCATATTGACCATCTCCCAGGCGAGGAATAGAGCAAACCAAGTCAGGCAGGCAAACGTTGTCGAACGGGCCCGGAAGATGACCTTGCAGCTCTCGCTGTAGTCGTTGTTGCAGTTTTCTCCAATGTCGGCGGCGCCCTCGCCAAATCCATACAAAACAAGAACGAAAGAAGCGAGGCAGAGTGCTGACATCCAGAGTCCGTAGACCACCATGTCAACCAGCAGCTCCGGTGTGAAAACGCCTTGCTTCAACTATAAGAACAGCTATTAGCATGCATCACTATTGACATCAGAGGACAAATACTCACATTCTGGGGAGGCCGCTGCATGATATCCGGGGCTGCAATCTCAAACCCGAGACCCATATCAGGCATACCCGAGGTGATCATAATGATCCATAGAATCTCAACGGGAGCCAGGGGGAACACCGAGAGCCCGTTCTTATCCTTGAAAGCGAGGCCGATCAGGAGGGTGCAAGCCTGGGCAATATTCTCAGCCAGGACGTGTAGAATGAACTTTTGGATGTTGTCAAACATCCGGCGGCCTTCTTCAACCGCATTCAGGATCGAGGCAAAATTGTCATCGGTGAGAACAATATCAGAAGCCTCCTTGGCCACGTCCGATCCAGCCATACCCATTGCAATTCCCACGTCGGATCGCTTGAGACTAGGCGAATCGTTGACGCCGTCGCCGGTCATGGCGACGAAGGCCTTTCGACGATGGAGGGCCTCGATCATGCGTACCTTGGTCTGGGGAGCGCAGCGAGCAACCACCAGAGGCAGGAGCGGGAGCTCATCAATCTGTTCATCAGACAGCTTGTCGAATTCAGAGGCCGCCATGACCATGACCTTGGCAACATCCTTGGGAATGTGCGCCATCTTGCTTGGCAGGATACCAACCTCCAGTGCGATGGCGCGGGCAGTCTCAGGGTGGTCACCAGTAAGCATGTGAACGCTAACGCCGGCTTCGTGGCACTTCTTGACAGACGGCGCAGACTCGGGGCGCGGGGGGTCATAGAGGCCAATGAGTCCACGGAAAACAAGGTTGCTCTCGAATTGGGCCCGCTCCAGCTCTGCTTCGTTCTCCTTGACGTGGGGAATATCGGTTCGGCTAGCCAGTGCAAGGACTCGCAGGCCGAGCCGGGCCAACGATTCCATGTTGGAGAGCACATCGTCCCTGATGTCGTCGGTAAGCTCCTTCATCTCCTCGCCGACAGCATACACAGTACACGAGGTGAGGACTCGCTCAACGGCGCCCTTGGTGAAGACCCATTGTTTCCGAGACTCGTTGTTCTGGAAGATGACAGACATCTTCTTGACGTCCGAATCGAAGGGGAACTCGGCGACTTCGTGCCAGCGAGCCTTCTCGCCAGTAGACAGGTCGAGGCGGTTCCAGTTGAACCGTGATGCAAACACCTGAATAGCAATCTCGGTGGGATCTCCACGGCCGTGCCATTCACCTTCATGCTCGTGGACCGTGGCAAGATTGGCCAGCGAGGCGACGTTGAGGTACTCCTGCAGGCATAGGTCATGCGCGACAATCGCATTGGGATCGATTGGTGTCCCTTCAGCGTCGTCACCCTGGAAGTTGATGTCCTTTGGCTGAGCGTCCTTGAGACCCAAGTCTCCGATGGTCGGGTTGAACGGTTCATTGGTGGAGCCGACCGAGTATGTGCCTCGACCGGGGATCCAAGCCTTCTTGACGATCATGGTGCCTTGAGTCAGCGTGCCAGTCTTGTCCGAGCAAATGTCTAGAGTTCTGGTCAGCGAAATTCCCATCGCGCATGTACCTGTGCACACGTACTTGTCACCGCACCGAGAGCCTCCAAGCTCTTCAGGTTGCGCACAATAACATGCCTCTGAACCATCCGCTTCGTGCCAGCAGCCATGGTGATGGTGAGCACGACAATCAAGGAAGCGGGGATCATGGAAAGGCCGGTTGCGACAGCGTAGATGATGACCTCTCTCTTCGTATTGAACTCATTGGCCCCCAACACAATGATGGCGCAAACAATAGCGGTTCCCAGAAGGAGGATGGCCAGCTTGGAGAGCTTTCGCTGGAGTGGCGTGCCGACATTAACGCCAAGGAAGCGTCCGGCAGCGTCAGAGAAGGTCAGGGTCCAGGCCTGCATCCAGCGACCGACGTTTGTGTTGCCTTCGGCGTCTCGCTTGGGCTGCCGGCGGCGAGAGGACTTGCCGCGGAGAGCAACCGCAATTTGGCCAATTTCCGTGTATATACCAGTAGCAAAGACAATACCTCGAGCGCGACCTTTGGTAACCGTGGACGAGCTATAGGCAACGTTCAGCCGGTCGCCAGGGCCGGTGTCTTCGGGGAAGGTCATGTTGATCTCCTTGCGGACGGGCAGGGACTCGCCAGTAAGAAGGGCCTCGTTGGTCTCGAAATTGACAGCCTCAACGAGGCGGATATCCGCAGGGATGGTGTCGCCCGTCTTGAGCTCGACCATGTCTCCGGGGACGATCTCGGCGGTGACGACGACCTCGTTGTTGCCGTTCCGGACGGCATGGGCAGTGGGCGAACTGAGGGAGCGCAGGGAGTCCATGGTCTTGGCGGCCTGGAATTCCTGGAAGAAGCCTACAACGATGTTGAGGACGATGACGGCGGCGACTACGCCGCCCTCGATCCACGACTGGATGCCAAACGAGGCAGCCATGGCGAGGATGAGAACCTATCCCCCAACGGGCAAATCAGCGACTCTACCATTTCTCAAATGCCGTCCCGGGAACTCCCCGGCCAAGCCAGCTGCTGTGGTGTCCGAGGATTCGGGGACGGAAGGGAAATGGAGTAATTTACTAGAGTCAAGGCATTGGCAATCTGGCCGATGAAGATCTTGAGCGGCTGAACGCCCTCCTGCTCGCCGAATTCGTTCCGCCCGTACTGTTCAAGACGCTTCTTGGCCTCTTCCGAGGACAGTCCGTCGTCGAAATTCGCCTCGAGCTGCTCGGCAACTTGCTCGAAGGACAGGGAGTGGGCCGGGGCCGTCATGGGAGAGTTGGCCTGTCCAGAGACATGGACGGCCTCCTCGATCAGTTGCTGGCTCATAGTGAAGGTTCCAATTGCGAGCGAGAGTTGGTGGAGGAAGGGAGAATCATTGACCAGCAACAACGGGCGGGCACTCCTGGTACTTTTATAGACGCAAGATAGCGAGGGCTAAACGGGCCAAGGGGACCTTTTCTTGCGGTCAAAGCCCAACGAGAACGGACTGTGGCAGATCGTCGGTGGGACTCGGGACATTAGATACTAGATGGTAGAGGATGATACGCCGGAGGCGTCAGACGAAGGAGTCATGATGCAGGATTGTGTGGATGCGCACGTTGACCAACAATGGAAGGTGCAGTCTTTGGTGGAGTGCGGCCGTGCTAAAACCCCCGCCCACCTGCCTGCCGGAGATTCTATTTGGATAAGAATTTTTCGGGTGGGGAAGTGCTCGGCATCAAGAGTTGCAGTGAAGCCGCAAAGGCGACGCAGGCCAGTCTTGGCAAGAAGATAAGCCGCCGCACGCCCCAAACGATGGGAAACAAACTACGGTTACGTACCTCCATGCCTCCGTACAATCGACACACAGGAAGTAGCATGCTTTTTTTATCCCAACGTTGCGCCGAGCGTTCCAAACAATTCTGAGTCGGGGTTTCATATCTTGTTTTGGTTGCGATCAGCCTCCTACGCAAGCGCGCTTGGCGCTTTTTCTGGGCACGGCGATGATAGGCGGGTCATGCGACGGAACCATCTAGCCCGAACCTCCACCCCAGAATACGCCAAGATCTGCACCTCAGGCTTAATGTCGCCTAGAAACCAACCCAACCGAAACCCCCCGCAAAACCCCAGCGGGGCTCGTTGAGAGGCCCCAGCGACCAGCGGCATTTTCGACGTCCTCCCAGGCTGGGCACGTGGACACAACGCCGGAGAGGGTGTTGAAGAAGGGCTTGGCAGAGGCACCCTGTCGTGTCCTGGCACTGCGTTGAATGAACTCGGCCAAATCGTGTCTACTGTACGTACAACCGTCAGCTCTGCGTTCCACGGACAGCGCCGTGGCCCGATCAATTCGGTATGCTTGCAAGCAGCGGTCCTCGGCTCATGACATGCAAGATCACTTCACAACCCGGATTCATGAGAAATGAGGTGATTTTGGCATGCGGCTCCCCGTCGCGACCCGTCTATGGCCCGCTCTGCTCTGAATTCCCCAATGAATACCGGCTACGCTGCTGTACATACTTGACCCCATGATCAATAGGAGCACTCATCGGAAGGGAAGACCCCTTCAGCAGCCGATTCCTTTGCAAGGTTGAAGGAAGTGACGCGATAAGGTTGCAGCAGTCCGTCGATTTTTGTTCCTAGTGGCTGTCATTAACCCTGCCGTTCAGCTTCAATTTGTCTGCCCCTCTCGTTGAAGCCAACCCAAGCCGAGTGCTGACAGTCATCCACAAACCTAGACTAACAGTGTTTTTTTACATGGTCCGCGCAACACCAAGACCTCACCTCAGAGGCTCAGATGGAGTTCGCCAAGATCCGCCAAGCAAAGCCCCCAGCTCGCTCGTCATCCCCGCTAAGGCTTGGCCTTGGAAGCTTCCATGGCTGGCTTCACCTGACGGTGACCTGAGCAGGGCCAAGAAGCCATCTCCTTCGCCAGCGATAGGTTCCCGGCCGCACAGCCCCAAGTTGCATGATGCCACCCTTCTTTGACCTTGTCATGAGAGGAAGTGAAGCCAAACCAAGCTTGATTTCTTTCTCCTCACAGCGCGGGCGGGGAGTCCAGCGTCCTCGGCCCTGGCCAGCTGGCCGTGTGTGTCGCCTGCCACCTGGGCATGCAAGCCACGGTCACTGCACCCAGGGTCTAGACAGTTAGTTAGTGGTTCAATTCGAACCCTCGCTCGTCGATTGTTGCCTCCGCGCGGCCGGGTGCCACGACTTTTGGTCGACAGTTATATAATTGCCGAGCGTTCACTGCTACGATAAAAACAGTCACATCATGTAAAATACATTCGTGGCCGGAACTTTCTCCAGCTTCCGCCCTCTTCTCTCTCTCTCTCCTCTTCCTTCTGGCTTTATGAATTACCATAACCCCACGAGGCTGAACCCGAGTGACGACATTTAACAATCATCGCACCACCGCGAAGCCTGCGACACCGAAATAATCCAATGGAGCCGGTCGGGATCATCCTCCTTGTCCTCTTCCTCTTTATCATCATCATGGGTCCTCTGTATGTGTCAGTTCCAAGTCCCCCGGCCTGGATCACGGGCCACAACTGATTCTTGACTGCAGGACCTGCGTCAAATTGGGCACGTGCGATGGAGCAGAGAAGGTGTACAATCCCCAGCCCGATCAATTAGACCGCGCGCGCCGGAAGCTCAGCACCGTGACGACGTGCTCAGTGCCGGGTCAAAGGGCCAGCCGCTCTGGAGATGTCGACATTGAAGCCCAGACTCCACCATCCGAGTTCGGCGAGTGGTAAGTGCGCACCACCCCGGCACCGGCACCGAGGGTCCGGACTCCACTAGCCGGAGCTTCGGGACCCAAGAACTAGACTGATTAGTTCCTGACGCAGCCCTATTTGCATCGGACCTTTGATTCCGGAACCGGTGCACACCGCTGACAATGATCCTCGCCCGACGCTCGACCAGGTCGCGACCGTGACGTCCAAGAAGGCGTCAACGAACCAGGAAGCAGAGGCCGGCGACAAATCTGACGAGGCAAACGGCACGGCTGCACAACCCAACGAGATCAATGACGACGACGACATCCTGACATTGAACAGTTGCGGTCACTCGTTCCACTCCAAGTGTCTCTCTTCGTGGTTCCTCATAGAGCGGCATGATTGTCCTGTGTGCAGAGTGCCGTACTACAAGGGGAGTCCACGACGCGAGCGAGGGGATACTAGAGCCCTGACTGTGCCGCCATTTTTCTAACTCGAGACACTCGTCATCAAGCAAAACAACCGTTTCGGTTTGGGAAAACGGTCAGGCATCGTCAGCCTTGAAACTGGTGGTTGAGTGTGCGTTGCTACTTCCTGCTTCATCATCGACGAACCAATGCCTCACATCGACCGATGGCTTGCTGCTCTGACATCAGAGCTAGACCGGGGCTATCACAGCACAGCACAGGAGCAGGGCCTCGCTATCGTCGCGGCTTCAGCCAATGATCGGACGCCGCGCAACCAGAAAGCGGCTCGCTGCTTTCGTACGAGACTTGTCCTAGCACAAGCAGCGTTTGTCCGAGAAGCATTGGTCGGCGTACGGAATGCTTCTCCGGGTGTTCTTCTGGCTGATTGAGACATTCTTTAGCCCAGAAACAAGCATCAAGCCTGCAGATCTAGGTACGGGACGCGGGTTTGGAGCACACCAGCTTCAGGCTTCAGCCACAGCTTTCCATCAGCTCGGCCTTGAACTCATTCCGATCAACAAGAACATCGCATCCCCTGGGAATTCATATCTCGCCGTTGAGCCTGGCAACCAACTTTTATGTGCTGGGCATTCATCATTCTCATTGTCCACCAGTCGGAAATTGCTTCCAATTTGGCCTCAACCCAATTACTGGAGCTATTCTGGGCTTTCCAGGTCGGATCGTGGGATTCCCGCCCGCCATGATCCTAGTGTTGATCTTTGCCGCTTGGACGCGGGAATGGGCGTAAGAGCGGAGCAAAATCCAATCTGTGGGGGTACGTACCGATCCCGGGATCGGCGATCCACCAAGTCGCGATGACTTCATCGCCATCAACCGACGCCTCGATCGAGGAATCCGGTCAAGGATCGCTCTTGTCGGCCTGGTTGGAAACATCTCGCCCCAAGAACCAGCCATTGCTATCCCCCCCAGCGCTGGAGCGACCCGGGCGTCTTGCCCCGGAATTGCCCCCATCTATTTGCACCAAATTAACCCCCCGCCAAAACTCGTTCTCCCTTTGAGACGCTTAGGGCTCGGGTCGCCCCCTTGAACAGCCCTATTCACCCTCCATTACACCATTGTCTCCCCCAAGCTATGCATGACGCGCCGTGCGTCATTGGTTGTCCACGCCAGTGCTTCCGTCTAGCTCCTGGAGCCACAGGCTCGTGAGAATATACAAGACAAACACGCAGTGCATCTCTATCGTGCTACCGGGCTCTCCTTGTCTTGGTTTCACCTCCACCTGTCGTCTTAGCAGTCGTTCTTCGCCCTTTGTTCTTCCATCCCGGATACTTGCCCACGCAGACCGCTCCCATCCTGTGCCGGAGTGCCCGTTGCATGCGATATCAGCACCTCGCCTCTGCTGCGAGCATCTTTGTCACCTTGTCGAAGCACCAACACGGCAGAGGGCTCTCGATCATGACTCCGAAACGAAAGAGAACGGGGCCCCATCCGCCGCCCCCGCGACCTGACGCTCCCAGACGCAGCAGCCGGAGGTTGAAGGACACTGCCGCCGCCACTGCTGCCGCCACTGCTGTTCATGAACGGCTGCCCGAGGATATGGACATTGACAAGGCCAGCAAGACGAGCTCTGATGGAGATGCAAGCAACGAATGCGATAGAAAGGCTGTCTGGGTTACGGGGGAAGGGGTTGAGGAAGCCATGCGAGAGCTGAGTGAGATGGAGCACAAGCTGCAGGTCGCCGTTAGGAGACAGCGCCTCGCCGTTGAGACCTCGGACCTACACGTCAAGCCGGAAGTCGCCAATAAGCCTGATATCCGACCAAGGGCTTACTCGCCTGGAAGAGAGGTCCTCAGCTCACGGCAAGAAAAAAAGTCGGAATGCATAGACAAGGCGCCCCTGGATGGACACGAGGCTGACCTCGCCATGGGCGACGTCATAGACGCCAAGACCGAAGACAACGGCCTTGATCGCGGAGCAAGTAGGCCACCCCCCGTCAACAGCGATAGACTCCCCTTGCCGTGGCTGGGCCGGTTAGGATACGTGAGCAAGTCCCCGTCAGGCAAAATGTTGCCGCCCATCCCCCACCATTGTTTGGTGGGAAGCTTTGGCATGACTGATTAATCTTAGGCTTGCCTAAACACATACCTCCGCAATGCAAACCCTCCCGTCTTCTCATCAAGGACGTGCCGGATGTCGTCCATCATCGAGCATCGCCACCCCCTGCAGAATCCGTCAGAACCTGAGCACCCGACCAAGAACCGACCCGACAAGGGTGAGCCAGCCGACGTAGAGCGAGGTCAGAAGTTTTTGCAGGAGCTGGGGCTGGCCAACGCGCGCGACATTGTGAAGATGATACGATGGAATCACAAATATGGCATCAAGTTCATGAGGCTCAGCAGCGAGATGTTCCCCTTTGCGAGCCACGAGGAGCACGGGTACAAGCTGGCCCCCTTTGCGGCCGAGGTCTTGGCCGAGGCTGGCAAGGTTGCAGCAGAGCTGGGGCACCGACTCACGACGCATCCTGGCCAGTTTACGCAGATCGGCAGCCCGAGAAAGGAGGTTGTAGCCGCCGCAGTCCGCGATCTCGAGTATCACGATGAGATGCTGAGTCTCCTCAAGCTCCCGAAGCAGATGGACCGGGACGCAGTCATGATCCTGCACATGGGCGGAGTGTATGGCGACAAGGCAGCGACGCTTGACCGGTTTCGAGAAAACTATGCCAAACTCTCGGACAGCGTCAAACGGCGGCTAGTGCTTGAGAATGACGACGTGGCTTGGAGCGTCCACGATCTGCTCCCGGTTTGCGAAGAGCTCAACATCCCCCTGGTGCTGGACTACCACCATCACAACATCATCTTCGACCCAAGTCTGCGGGAGGGCACAGAGGACATCATTGGCATGTACGACCGCATAAGGGACACGTGGACTCGCAAGGACATCACGCAGAAGATGCACTACAGCGAGCAGACGGCCGCGGCCATCACCCCGCGGGAGCGGCGCAAGCACTCCGCGCGGGTCAAGACTCTCCCGCCGTGCGACCCGCACATGGACCTCATGATCGAGGCCAAGGACAAGGAGCAGGCCGTCTTTGAGCTGATGCGGACGTTCAAGCTGCCCGGGTGGGACAAGTTCCACGACGTGGTGCCCTACGAGCGCGAGGACGAGTCGCGCAAGGCGGTGAGGAAGAAGCCGAAGAAGGGGAGGAAGAAGATCAACGGGGTCAACGGGGGCGATGCCGTGGCGGATGATGATGTCGAGGCCCCGGAGAGGGTGGTGAACGCAGAGGACTTTGGCATGGGAGGGCCAAGTAATCGGGTGTACTGGCCGGAGGGGATGGAGGAGTGGCTACGGCCGAGGAAGAGGGAGGTGAAGAAGGGTCAGGCGGTGGAAGACTGAGAGGGCCATGATGGTAAATATTTTCTTTGCATGGGCGAGTGCTTTTTCTATCGACAGAGCCAACGGCATTGTTGGGTAGCGCAGGGAGGTGACTTGCTTGATGGATCTGGGCGTTCCAAGAATCTTGTACCATGATGTATGACTGTAAAATTGGTTATGGCGAGCATATTGAGAGCAATGTTTACGTGTTCTTCCTAGTTGACTTCGGCCATCACATATTGCTTGAGGAACCGCTGGTTCACCAAGGTGTTCAGTTGCGAACCGGTTTACTCGAATGTTGAGTCCCCGGTTGCGAGGTTAGGAAATAAATCCTTAGGAAACAAAGTCTCCCCAGCTGCTGAAGTGACATCTCGTTGGTTTTTAGTACCTTTGACTGTTTCTTTAAGCCCTTCAGAAACTGCTTGCTCTCCTGGCTCCTGCGTCTGCTCTTACCCTAGAGATTTCACAGTGCGGTTAACTGTCCTGCCCCAGGGGAAAAGTTTTCAACGGCACTGTGCTACTACTTCACCAGGGCAACTATCACCACTAGCACCTCCCTCTTCCATTCTTAATCCAAGTAATACACGAAGACTCTCCATTCGCAACTACCTGGGCTTCGAATTGCATATCCCGTATAACCTCGACATAATGGACTCTTCGAGCTTCAATGAAGCCAGCGAAAAATTTCTGCTGTGGTTCAAATCACTGCCAGGAGCCACTTTCTCTGACGCCATCAAGATTGTCGACCTCCGAGGCCGCAAAGCTGGCCGGGGTATAAGTGAGTCTGCAAATTCTTCCTCCTTGTCGAATATGCTGACGCTGTCAAGTTGCCCTCGAGGACATTCCTGCGGAGACGACCCTCTTCACCATCCCCAGGAAAGGTATTATCAACGTCGAAACCTCGGAGCTACCCAAGAAGCTGCCGGAAGTCTTTGACCTAGACAAGGTCGCTGATGGCGATGAGGATGCTGTGCCGCGGTTCGATTCCTGGAGCTCGCTCATTCTCGTCATGATGTATGAGCACCTCCAGGGAGAAAGGTCGGCATGGAAACACTATTTTGATGTCCTCCCATCAGAGTTTGACACTCCCATGTTCTGGTCTGAGGAGGAGCTGAAAGACCTCCAAGCGAGCCATATGCGCTCAAAGATTGGCAAAGCCGATGCGGAGGACATGTTCAGGAGGACCCTTCTCCCGGTCGTTCGAAATAACTCCGGCCTCTTCGGGGCTGGCAACCGGAGTGACGAGGAGCTCATCCAGATCGCGCATCGAATGGGCAGCACCATCATGTCATATGCATTTGATCTGGAAAACGACGAGGATGAGGACGACGACGAAGCAGATGGATGGGTGGAAGACCGGGAAGGGAAATCTATGATGGGCATGGTCCCGATGGCCGACATCCTGAATGCGGATGCAGAATTCAATGTGCGTCTGGCTTTTACAGAGTCTGATGGTGTTGCTAACTTGGACACAGGCCCATGTCAACCACGAGGAAGAGAGCCTCACGGTTACCAGCCTGCGGCCGATCAAGGCGGGCGAAGAGATCCTCAACTACTACGGACCTCATCCCAACTCCGAGCTGCTTAGACGCTATGGGTACACCACCGAGAAGCACTCCCGCTATGACGTCGTTGAGATTCCCTGGGATGTAGTGGAGTCGGTTATGAGCGCGAACTTTGGGATTTCGAGTCAACTACTGGAGAAACTGGTAAGCCTAGCTAGCGCGGACAATCAGTAGTCTTGCTAACCCATATCAGCGCAACAGCCTCGAGGAGGAGGAGGAGTTCGAGGATACATTCGTGCTGGAGCGCGAGACTGGTGAAGTCAACTCGGATGGCACGCTCTCGGGCCCTGCCCGTTTTGAGGGTATGCCGGAGGATCTACAGCAGCAACTCAAGACCTTCCTCAAAGGAGTGAAGAAGGCTCAGCCCGAAGCTATCCCCGACAAGCGAAAGCGGGATGAAATCCACCAAGCTGTGCTCAGCAAGACGTTGGAAGCTCTAGCCTCGCGGTACCCGACAAGCATTTCGGAGGACGAGCTGTCGCTCAACCGACAAGACCTAATCCAGCGAACTCGCATGGCTGTTGAAGTCAGACTGGGCGAAAAGAAGCTGCTCCAAGAGGCAATCGCGGCCGCCTATTCGCATGACGTTGAGATGACGGTTGACGATGAATCTGGCCCGGCCAAACGAGCAAAAATGTCGGGTTGACTGAGAACAAGTATCTCGGACTGATTGACACTCTCCCATTACACTGGAGTCACAGCCTCGACCTTCTCGCAGCCGCCGCCACGAAGGACTCGTCGAATTTATTCTTGACAAGACCTTGGCCGAGTCGCCTGCCCTCGGATCTCACTCTTGAACATTTGAACCTCCGACTCATGCAAGAGCTGCAGAAGGCATCAAATAATAATTGCGAACCGTCCGCCAGGCGAACGAGGCAACAAGCCCTAAATCACAATGACAATTGACACGACTGCATTTCCCTCGTATTTAAACGGCCACGTTCCCTCGCGAAATTCTTTCCGTCTTGCAGACTCGCTACCACTTTTGCCGACCCACACTGAGCAAACGCGACTGAGAGGCCGGCACACCACGATGCCATCCTGCCTTCTATTTCAAAGAGATCTGACACTTGCATGTTTCAAAATAGGCAAGACTGAAGCTTTGAAGAATACATTTTCTCCAGACATCGTTGCTGCAAAGGAGCCCAACGCCCTCACCGGGGGCGCCAAGCCAACGCCGTCGAACTCGACCAGACGGCACTCCGTTAACCGTGCAAGGTCTCGTATGGATCACTCCCGCTGGAGTCGAAGAAGCTGCTGATGGTGCTCGATCCATCGCTAGCCGCGGCTCTTTTTTCTCAGGAAAATGCGCCCTGCATATCCGCGTTCCACGTATTGGCTATGGGGGGTGAGCACGAGTGTGCCGGCCATCACCAATGGGCATCAGACGAGAATGCAGGCTCCCAAAGATCCCCAGGGAAAATGATTTGCTCGCTAGATTTGAAATCAACTGATGATCTGGGCATCTAGCCGCTGCATCCTGGGTCTTCATCCCACCTTCGGCCGTTTCAAAGAGCCCGAGCGCCTCGCAAAAAACCCTCTGGCATGGGCATTGCCAACAGCGTTGTTGTGCCACCCTCTGGACAAGTCAGATGCAGCTGGAAGATAGCATCACGCCGTTTCTAGTCAGTTTACCCCGGGCCTGGCAATAGATCTTGCTGTCCGGGGCGTCTTGACCCATATTTTGGACGCAGTAGCTCGGGTGTTGGACGCTGCTTTTTTTCGAGAAAGATATGCCAGGCTGAAGGTCCCTCAGCATGGGCCTCAAGTCAGGCTCTACGGTTGGCACCGCAGCCTTTCAGCGCCCATGGAACTCTGGTGCACCGTTCATCATGTTTCGACAAGCCCTGGCCGACTTCTGATGACGAGAACGGCGCAGCCCATATCCTGAATAACGTGAAGCTGCCACGATAACTACGGATGCCAGACATTCCTGGGGCGACCAGCCAGAGGAATAACGGTGTTAGCGCCAACCACGGATCGACGGCCCAAGATCTAGTGCCCAGCTCCATTGGCCGGCCAGGTCTGCATCTGCACCTCGTTAACCGGTCTGGGACCCCGAGTTCCAACGCAGGAGCCACACCGGCTGTGTGAGCTGTCCGGCTGGGGACTGTCTGGCCATCTGCGCATCGTCGCCGAGTGGACCTTCTCCAGGAGACCGGAGTCGGGGGGAGAAGGAATGAGAGGGGCGGCCGCAGCCGTTCTGCATGAACTAGGGTCCGAGAACGTCACGTCTCCTTGGACTATCTGCACGACAGACGCACACAAATCGGACGTGCCGTGGAGTAGCGTGGCTCCAATCCTCGGCTGAAGGCTAGACGAAGCCAGGCCCTGATCACCAATGGTGGGCACAGGGCTGTCGAGTTTCCGAATCCGTCCATCCTCTGGATGTCGAGCAGGCTGCACCTATCGACGCGGTGTCTAGCTGACAGCGCCCACCAGTCAATGTAGGGCGACGTCATTATGATGCGTGGCCCTCGGGGGGTATGGCTTGTTCTGAAGGGATATTCTCGTCAAAAGGTCGTCTGAACGTCGCGAGGAGGTGGAGAAGCAGGCTTGACGGGACCAAGAGATCCGAGATCCAGTGGCCTTCAACCTGTGAAAGAGGGTCCAGCTTGCTCCGCGGAGGGCATGGCGGCCCAAGTTTGCCGACACCATGAGGGTAACCCTTGGGCAGCAAATTTGCGGCTCTGCTCTGAAGATGGGAAGGGGCCCGATATCATGATAGCATAAGAGACGGTGTTTGCGCTCGGGATGGTGTTGCGAGGGTTACGGGACGGCAACCAGCGAGACACCACCCAGCCCCAACACAAACGACCACGCCCAGAGCTCGGACAAAGCATCTTGGACTTTCGTCATGTCTAAATCAGTATAATTAACGGCCGCTTGCTTATAGAGTTGAAGGCTGACGTCTATTAGCACAAAAGTCACAGCAAGGGCAGCTTAGCACACGGAAAAAGGGGGAGTGACGAGAACCAAGGACCCCCCCTGAGCTTCCTCTTCATAGCCAATAGGCTTGAGATTGGCTCGCCAGAGCGAGATATATATTATCATCATATCCCACCTACTTCGCCTCACATGTATCACGGCGAGGTTCCCAGCCGGGTGATGCGATACTCGAATGGCCAAGTGACCGAGGCCGTCGGATATCAATGGATTCGAAACACAGAAGACCCCAATCTCCCCAATAACTATGGACGGCTTTGCAGATTTGACCCGGCGCAAGGCGCTTGGTACACGACGGACACCGGTGAATGCTGGCATGCCGAAGTGTACAAGACTTTTGCTGTCGCCGCTTGCAACCCGCTGCTCCCTATCATGGTCGTCGATCAAGACCCCCTCCTCAATGACACGGGTCCCTGGCACCTCTTACAGATCTTTCATCCTCGCGGACGTCTTGGAGGCCTCTCACAGGTTGTCACCCCTTTCAGCGCCATGAGCGGCGGGGGTGGACCAGTGCGCTATGTTGCCGGCAGGTCGCCCAGCTGGATGCCTGGCCTCTTGCCCAAGACGTACCGCTCGCCCCGCGCGAATCCACCATCTTCACTTGGCCTCGGGGGAGAGCTGCCCATCATCCTCGGCTTGATGGCGCTGAGCGGATCCTCTTCCCGCACCAACGAGGTGTTTCTGGGACGTGGTGCACGATGGCAAGCGGGAAGGTGGAATTTCAGAGACCAGCCAGAAAGCTGTG